>LR752911.1:0-11113 GCA_902729485.2 Mus minutoides | reverse complement strand
CTCTTCCTGAGGGGACCTGGCGATGGTGCAGACCAGAACGGACCCACTGTTCTGTGGGCAACTGCAGGCCCACTGCTCCCCAAACCTCCGCTGAACTCCACTCACGCGTAACCCCGATGCGATCTTAAAGTCCTGGGGTATGCGAAGCACAGGGCAGGCCCTAGGTGCGACCGCTGGGTTCAGAGGAGAGATGGCGGGGCTAATTAACAAATTTTAAAATGGATTTTTTACTTTAAATTCAATCTCTTTTATCCATTTATTTTTATCTTATTTAATACCTTTATTATATTTATTATAGTTTTCACTATCAGCTTTATACACCTTCTAGTACTTTGAATTTATTATTTTTTTTGATGATCTTAGAAATGAAATGGTAAATTTTTAATTTTTAATTATTTATTTTTAAAGAATTTATTAGCATATTAGTAAATATTGAGTCTATTATTAGTTTACTTTGCCTGTTTTGATCATAACTTTTTAATTGTACTTAGTTACTATTTTAAAGATTTGATAAAAACAGTTTTATAATGATAATAATTATATTACACACACACACACACACACACACACACACACATATATATATATATATATATATATATATATATATATATATAGTCATGCCTTGTGAGTAGTTTTGCATATACAAGAAAATTTAAACAAACAGACAAACAAAAACTATGAAATGTGAGAATTTTCAGCCCTTAGTTTCAACATTTAATGGATGAATTGTGATCAAGATATGTCCTACTGACATTAAGAATATATAATATACACTTTAAAACATTTGAAAATAATCTGAAAAGAGTTCTAATTTGACTAAATTAATTTTTAATTAACCTACAGAAGTAATTTAGTAGATAGTGTTTTGCAGCAATTGATGCTACCTCGTCACATGTGAAAAGGACACCCACTCTTTCCCCATGCCCCGCAGTTATTAAAGGCTGACTACAAACAGGTCACAGAGCACATGAAAAGTGAAGGCTCCCCAACCCCCAGGACAAAACTTGGAAAAATTTGTCTGACCTATTTAAAGCTTTGACACCTTTGAAGGAACAACTATCAAAATAGGTATCAAGTGACAAACCAGAGAAAATACATCTAGCTGAGTGCTGGTTCCCAGAATACATAGTAAATTCATAAAAGACAATGGTCACAAAATACCATCCACCACTTTAAAGGAACACACAGAAATGGAAGCTAAGCACACAAGGACACATTTGACATTAATTACTGTTAAATAGACAAGAGTTTAATCCACAATAAGATGCCACTACCCACCCTCTAGAATGGCTGAAACTTTTGACTGTCAGCTCTGAGTGCTACTGAGGAGTGCCAGGAACTGTTCCATTGCTGACAGTAGTATAACAACACAGGCTGTCAGAAAACAGTCCAGAGGCTCTTATGAAGTGGCTCAACAATCTGGTTGTAGATATTTATCCACGGTAAGTATAGGCAGATGTCAATATAAAGCACACAGCCACATTAATAGAAGCAGATTGCAGCTATGTCCTCAAACTCAAGTGTTCCTTTCTGGAGAGGGGCTTGCTAAGACTCTGTAAGTAAACAAAATGCGTAAGTTTCAGAAAACCACTCAAACGTAGAGGAATCAAAGGCATCTCTTGGGGTTATATAAACAACGGCCATTGCTCAGGAGGAACTCTATCCAGATGAGTAACCTGCAAGAAACAATGCCACTAGCAGACTTGCCAGGAATTTATGCATGCAAAACTAGATTTTCTAAGTTATCATCCAAGATCCTGTGGGTTATTTGGTTTTGTTGGTTTGGTTTTGGTTTCTTTTTGGTTTTTGGTGAAGTGAACATCTTTGAAGCACCCATGATCCTGAAAACAAACCCTTCTCTACCACTCCTGTAAGTAATTCCAAAAAACTCACAGCTTTTAGCCATGCTTGACTGGAATTGCTTCCATGCACTGACATCAATTACCTGTCTCAGGTGAATAAAATTTGGTCATAGCTTCTCAGGAAAGGTCTTGCAGCAAATCTTTATTCATGTTATTCAGAAACTGTAAGTAATTAAATTGACGCAGCCTACAAACAATTGTCCAGTCTTATTACAGAATAGCAATCTGCCCTAAAAAACAAAAAGGGGGTATGATGTTGATACATGAAGCAATATGAAATACCTCTATATTACATTGTTGTTTTGGCATAAAATTCTACTAAAGGTGAAGGTTTAAAAGCTGCAGGCACATCAGCAGGGGAAAAGGATGGGTTGAAGGACATAAAAGGCATACTTAGAATTCTTCGCTGTAGTCATGGTTACAAGATTGAGTACAATTGCCAAGATGTGGATAGTTTAAATGGGGGAAACTTTATTTTATGTAAATTGTAACTCAATAAAGATTACAGTTAAAACAATTAGAATTGGAGCAAAGTGATGCTGAAAGGTGACTGGATGGAAGAGACATAGAATGCTGAAAATCAGACAGAAGACTAGACTTTAGTGGGAAAACACAGCACCGTGAAAGGTAGAGCTCACCTGGAAGACAAAGACGTGGATGCTGCAGTGGTTTCTAACACATGTGTCACTACCGCATCCTTCAGAGCCTCTCAAATGTGAGTGCATGCAGAAACACACACACACACACACACACACACACACACACACACACACACACACAAGTGCTGTCCAAGCTGACCCATCGGTATGACACCCAGCCTGCATTCTACTTTTATATTAGAATGTTGATGCTCTCAATTTTATGAAAATCTTCCAGACTATGTTCCATGACCCAACCAATTGTCTTCATGAATATTCTT
Organism: Mus minutoides; assembly: GCA_902729485.2. NCBI lineage: Eukaryota > Metazoa > Chordata > Mammalia > Rodentia > Muridae > Mus > Mus minutoides. The sequence goes on along the minus strand of LR752911.1, from coordinate 8,329 downwards.
TTGTATAGCATGTACATTCTGGAAGTCCCTGTGCACAGGCCCGTGGAAAGGTCCAGGCATCTGTGCATTAAAGAACTGCCAAGCTCTGTGCCATGCATTGGGTGTCTGACCACAGAAGTCTTGCTGTCAGCCTAGCATCAGTGTGGAGTCTTGATTCACCTAAACCTTGGTACCAATACACATAGTTTCATCCGTTGAAAGAGGACTAGATTTTTACAAATGCTAAAGCAATTAATGAAAAGCTCAATAAACGTCAATGTTTATTACTAGTCTAAATCTGGAGAATTTGCAAATCTCTTAACACCAATATACAAATAATTTATTCCATAACACACTGAAAACCATAGCAAAAACTGTAAGGAGTCTCTTTAGATTCTTCATAGCATAATTTAAAAAGCTATAAAAGTAAATTTTGTGTTTAGAGTGAACTCTGCTATTTGTTAATTTTAATTGACTTAACATGTTAACTTTTTATCTACTTCCATTGCTGAATGTTTATGCTGTCTCAAATTATATTTAAAGCAGAAAATAAAACTAAATTAAGACATAAATACTGGGCAGTGAACCAGATACTCACTAGGCAAGGGATGAAATATTGAAAATGAAAAGAGCATAGGCACCCTTCACCTTCTGCCCAGTTGTTGAGTGGCAGGAACATTGTACCTGGGATCTCTTTCTTCCTCTAAATGGGAGGTAAAAGGCTGACATAGGCAGTCCACATCCCAAGAGGGAGATCACCTCAGAGGCAATAGAGACACTCCCTATACTATTCACTAAACAAGAAAGTAATTTGGTTTCATTGTATGACATCATTCTTTTTTTAACTAGATATTTTCTTCATTTACATTTCAAATGCTATCCCAAAAGTCCCCTATACTCTCCCCCTGCCCTGTTCCCCTACCCATGCACTCCCACTTCTTTGCCCTGGCATTCCCCTGTATTGGGGCATATAAAGTTTGCAATAACAAGGAGCCTCTCTTCCCAATGATGGCCAACTAGGCCATCTTCTGCTACATATGCAGCGAGAGACACGAGCTCTGGGGGTTCTGGTTAGTTCGTGTTGTTGTTCCTCTTATAGGATTGCAGACCTCTTCAGCTCCTTGGGTACTATGACATCATTCTTATAATGATAAATTTCCATTTGTTACATATCTCAATGTATCACACATAAAGAAGACCATAGGATGGTATTCAGAGACAGATCATATCTCAAATCTGTTTTTTTTTTTTTTTTGAGGGGGGGTGACAAAATCCCCATAGTGGTTTTCATAGTGGCTGGACATGTATGCATCCCTCTCAGTAGTGTATGAAGACGTCTTTATGTCTATGTCCTTGTACTTGTTATTTGTTTTCTTGGTGACCGCCATTCTGACTGTAATATGTGTTATAATAACAAAAAATGGACTAAGACTAAAACAGACACAGAAGTAGCCTTTGAATATATTTAAAACATGGTGTGTTGCTAATGAACAAGGAGTTGCAAATTAAAGTGCAATGAAAAACTGTTCTAATGACTATAATCAGAGATGGAAACATATATTGACAAACATTCAGAGAAAAATGTTTTGTGCATTGGGGATGTAAATATGCAAAACAATAGACAGAATTATTTAACAACAACAAACAAAACCCTGATAGCTCAATGGTTAAAAATGGCTAGTGTTCTTTTAGAGGAAGCAAATTCTCTTTGCAACACCTGTATCATCAGGCTCACAACTGTTGCCCTCTGCTGAACCTCACAGGTACCCCCCCCCCACACACACACACACACGCACATAGCATACAAAAGTAAAATAAATCTTAAAATGAGCTACCAGGGCTGGAAAGATGGCTCAGCGGTTAAGAGCACTGACTGCTCCTCTGAAGGTCCTGAGTTCAAATCCCAGCAACCACATGATGGCTCACAACCATCTGTAATGAGATCTGATGCCCTCTTCTGAGGTGTCTGAAGATAGCTACAGTGTACTTACATTTAAACAAATAAATCTTAAAAAAAGACAGAAGGACCCCATGCTCACAGCATAGGATATGAAAACAACCACAGTGCCTGTCAACATATAGCTGATTATTTTACATGTGATGTGCATATATCAAAACAGAGGGAATGTCTCATTTTTGGACATGTGGATTAATCCAAGGAACATTATTCAAACTGAAGTCAGATGGCACCGGAAGACGAATATCACATGTCTCACTTTTTTGTGATATTGTAGAGGTTGAACTAATAATAGGAGTCACACACAGAAAAACAGTAACCAGAGTGGGAGAGGGGGAAGATGGCAATGGATGGCAAAAGAGGAGATTTTAGTCAAAGGACAGAAAATTTCAGAGTGAAGAAGAATCTTGGTGATCATAACTATCATTTAAAATGTATTACATATTTCAAAATTTATAAATGAGTGGATATTCAATGTTCTTGCCTCACAGAAATGACATATATAGAAATAGAAATTTAGCTTGGAGTGATACTCCATAATACCTACATACCTCAAACTATCACTTTTATTGCATATGTGGTTGCTGGGTTTTAGTTACACATTTTAAAGAAAAAAAATACAAAAGGAAAGAGGCCATGTAGACTCATGTAGACATTATTAAAAATGAATATTTCCAATTGTTTTCCTAGACACAATAAATTAAATTAAACCTATTCATTGGGTTTTGACATTTTACATTTCAAATGAGAATAGTCTTATGTTTAAGGTGACCTATATTTTTGAATCTCTATATGGTATGTAAATAATCCACAAAATTATAACACATGTACCCATTTTAAATAATAAAGCAATAAAAATGTTAAACTCCAGTTAATTTACTGTGCTTTAAGAAGTAGAATATGTTAGCCGGGCGTGGTGGTGCACGCCTTTAATCCCAGCACTTGGGAGGCAGAGGCAGGCAGATTTCTGAGTTCGAAGCCAGCCTGGTTTACAAAGTAAGTTCCAGGACAGCCAGGGCTATACAGAGAAACCCTGTCTCGAAAAAAAAAAAAAAAAAAAAAAAAAAAAGTAGAATATGTTAAAATACTTTTGGGTCTTCTCTCTTATTCCTTTTTTATACCCACAGTTTATTCCACACAAAATACATTTGCTATTATTTCCTTCTAAATTTGACACAAATAAAATAATGTTATACATTAGTAGCCACAACTTACTTTACAACTCAACTCTGTATCTCAGTTATCGCTGTGTGGGTGAGCACTGTTTCAGAATCCTCTCTCCAGCAGTGCTGCAGTCTGCTGTGTAGCTCTACTGTGGTTTACACTATTCTCTTGTGGATGACTGCTGAGGATGGGCCATCTGTCGCAATCACAATAGCAATAACCTCTTGTGTGAGGTATAAACGGGTACAGTTGTTGCTCTGTGGGACAGAGTGCCCTACAAGTGTGTGAAGAATTAAATATTCTGCACAATATTGTTTTTTAAACAATACTATGTATTCCTTTACCCATATCACTGTGGATGTGTATATAGAATACAATTTTTGTCAGGTTTACATTTTCTCGCTTTTTCCCCATTTCATGGAATGTACGGATCTGCTATCATTGGTCATTCCCCTCTTTCTCCTAAGGCCAAGGAGTTTTCCATAAGTATACTTGTCATACTACTGCCTTTTCCATAAAGTAAACACTTGATTTTTATTGTTGAATATTTATCACAATTAATATTACAGAATAAATATTTTGTATCCTTTTTAAAACAATATGAACTAACCAGAACTCATGTCTCTAGCTCCATATGTAGCAGAAGATGGCCTAGTCAGCCATCATTGGGAGGAGAGGCCCCTTGGTACTGCAATCTTTATATTCCCCAATACAGGGGAACACCAGGGCCAAGAAGTGGGAGTGGGTGGACAGGGGAGCAGGGAGAGGGGAGGAGGGAGGGAGGAGGGGACTTTCAGAATAGCATTTGAAATGTAAATTAAGAAAATATCTAATAAAAAATTGGAAAAAAAATCTTCATGTGAGAGTATGTCTATGTGTATACACTTATTAGGTATGTGAATTGTGTGCCTCATGTGTAGGTCCTCATTTTCCACTATGTTTGATAAAGGCTTTTACATTATGTGTTCCTATATATAGCAATCTAGCTGTACACGCAGGAGCTTCTGGGAGTCCCTTGCCTCTGCATCCTATGACATTGTAGTAGTGCTGGGATTGTAGTCATGCTCTACCTCACTCAGCCTTATCTGGTTCTTGGCATCCAAATTCAGTCTTCTTCATATGTGTGAAGTATTTTACACGTGGAGCCATCATTCTATTATATTGTGTTTTTCAGTAGTTCTTTAGACCACATCTTCCTTAGTTAGAAAAGTACCGTCGGTGATTTAATTTCATTAAGAAAATAAATATTTATTTCTCTCCTATTCTGTTCTTGATAGAATCCAGTTAAAAGTCCAAATTCCACAGTATGAAGTCATCATAAGAAATTAAGTGAGGATTGATTTTCAAAAATGTACAGTTTCTTCAGTCCTCGTCCTTTTGCACTGATTCTTCTGGGAGGGTTAATACCTTTCTTACAATCCACACATACTATGTAGCTTAAATTCAATGGAATTCTAGCTTGTGTTAAAGTGCCAACTTAATATGAAAAACATATCAAAACAATGAAAATACTAAAAACTGTGATAACTATAGACCACAATATTCCAATTCTGACAAGGACTACATGCATTCCCTCCTACTAATACAGCTGAATTCAATGTGAATATGTCTTCAATCGTTTAGTGCACAGTATGAGTTTTATGCAAAGCAAACACAAAACTAGGATGAAGAGGCAAGACTCTGCTCGTTGGGAAATATTTCACTTTAGTAACAAGTGACCATGGAAATTATCTCTTTGGAAATTGCTAAGAACAATGTCTAAATAAAAATTTGCATGTGGAAGTATCCTGATAGGAAGTGAAATTTTCAAAGCAAAGGAGAAACACTGTCAAAGGTAAAGGAAAGAGATTTCTGATTAGAGAACATGGGATGATATAATAAGGTTGTAACTTGGGTTTGGTTGTTTTCTACTAGGAACCAGACAGTATGGATCAGTGTAGCAATCTGAGATACTGAGGATGATATATAAGTATAATATAGAAGCACATATATCTTCTACCATACAAAAGAATAACATCCTGAGGAAGGATAATTGAAAAGACTGTATATGGAAGTAACTACACAGGATTAAGGGAAACCAGTAAGGGGTTAATAGATCTGGAGCTGAAACCAGGTAAATAAAAAACATTTTCAAAACTCGTAAGAACCGGACTTCCCTGTTCCCTTTAACTTCAGTGACTATAAGTCTCTTTCTTGATCTTCCACTCTCTGATTTCAAACTTACACTTTACAACAGTTATGTCAACACTATGTTTATGAACTGAAATCCGACCGAATTAAGAGTTTATCAAAGACAGTCAACAGAACCAGTGTCATTGTGTTTTCGATCAAATATAGGCATTTTATAAACACATGCACCCAACCATGGCAGAATGGCAAGAAGCAGCCAGGGGAAAACTCAGACCTTAGGACTTCTGACCCCTGTTATTCTCTACTGTTTACACTGGATGGATGCAATTGACAGTGAATAGCAAGGAAGAATAGCTGATGTCACTAACATTAGCTATCATGCTGGGGCCTAACTCAGGATAGAAAATGGGGAGTGTGTGTGTGTATGTGTGTGTATGTGTGTGTGTGTGTGTGTGAGAGAGAGAGAGAGAGAGAGAGAGAGAGACAGAGAGAGACAGAGACAGAGACAGAGACAGAGACAGAGAGAACTCTACTCTTACAGTTTGTGCATTTAGGTACTTCTTGCACATACTCTTGTTTTCTCTGTTTTATTATTAGATATTTTCTTTATTTAAATTTCAACTGCTATCCCGAAAGTCCCCTATACCCCCCACCCTACTCCTCTAACCACCCTCTCTCACTTCTTGGCCCTGGCATTGCCTTGAATTGGGGCATATAAAGTTTGCAAGACCAAAGGGCCTCTCTTCCCAATGATGGCCGACTAGGCCATCTTCTGCTACATATGCAGCTAGAGACACAAGCTCTGGGGGTACTGGTTAGTTCATATTGTTGTTCCTCCTATAGGGTTGCACACACTTTAACTCCTTGGGTACTTTCTCTAGCTCCTCCATTGGGGGCCCTGTGTTCAATCCAATAGATGACTATGAGCATCCACTTCTATATTTGCCAGGCACTGGCATAGCCTCACAGGAGAAAGCTATATCAGGATCCTTTCAGCAAAATCTTGCTGACATATGCAATAGAGTCTGCATTTGGTGGCTGATTATGGAATGGATCCCCAGGTGGGGTAGTCTCTGGATGGTCCATCCTATCACATTAACTCCAAACTTTGTCTCTGTAACTCCTTCCATGGGTATTTTGTTCCCTATTCTAAGGAAGAATGAAGTATACACATGGTGGTCTTCCTTCTTGATTTTCTTGTGTTTTGCAAATTGAATCTTGGGTATTATAAGTTTCTGGGATAATAGTCAGTTATCAGTGAGAACATATCGAGTGACTTCTTTTGTGATTGGGCTACCTCACTCAGGATAATATCCTCCAGATACATCCATTTGCCCAAGAATTTCATAAATTCATTGTTTTTAATAGCTGAGTAGTATTCCATTGTGTAAATGTACCACATTTTCTGTATCTATTCCTCTGTTGAGGGACATCAGGCTTCTTTTAAGCCCATTAAAATAAGGGTGCTATTCCAACTGGTAATAGGGACACATGCTCCACTATGTTCATAGCAGCCTTATTTATAATAGCCAGAACCTATTATATATATAAAAAAACAAACTTTCTTAACATGTCATGATACCTTCTTCAAAATTGACCAAAAGAAGCCTCAACCAATACAAGAAGATTGAAATAATCCCATATACACCCTATCAGATGACCATGGATCAAGGCTGCTCATCAATTACAACAAAAAACAACAGAAAACCTACATATACATGAAAGCTACACCTTTTGATATAACATACCACAGAGACACTAGCACTGTCTATATTTATTGCAGCACTGTGCATAATAGCCAAGCCACAGACCATAAATAGATATTGGAAACACATGAGAGAACTACACACTGCAACTACTGTCTCATCTCTTAGCAAAACTAAGACTTGTAGAGCAAGTTTATAGAACAAGTAACCCTTGAGTACCTAGGGATCCAAAGGACAGATATTTAGTAGATAAAAGAGACAGATGACAAACAGGGTTAATTTGTAAGTTATTAAAGATAACCAAACTATTTGAAACATCTCTATAGATACATCTAGAGTTTGACCTAGAAAATGGCCACATAGACCCATACTCTACTAGAAATATTAACATGACACATGATTTTCTAGGTTTGATATATTATTTTCATTTTCTAAGTCTTTCTAAAATTATTTTGCATATCACATGACTCTATAGTAAAACTGCGTGTCTATATTTGTAAATCCAGTTGTATGTATGTAAACTAAAACCATTTGAGAGGTCAGCACTGGCTCACAAAATGACAAAATATTTGTGAGAATTTAGTAAGTATATGGAGAATGTAATTAAAATTTTGTTAGACATTACATTTTTAAGAAACAGTCTGTGCTTGTTGTTTATAGACAACTCTGTACATAAGACTCTTTGTTCTTATGTGTTATTAAATCTGTAGTAAAATACATATTAAAATCTTCCAGTAAGGGCAAAGGGCTTAAGAATCTGATGTCACAGTTGCCTAATGTGTGTTTCTATTATACTTTTAAAACATTTCTATGAAAAAGAATTCTATCTTGAAATGTAAAAAAAAAAAAAAAAAGTCACCTAAACCAAGAAAGCTAAGGTTAGACCCAACAAGCAGCTGAAAGGGTCAGATACAGATATATGTACTCAACCAATGGACAGAAGCAGCTGACTCCTGCTGTTGAATTAGGGAAGGCTGAAAGAAGCTGAGTAGAAAGGTGATCGTGTAGGAGGACCAGAGGTCTCAATTAATCTGGAACCCTGAGATCTCTCAAACATTAGACCACCAAAAAGACAGCATATACCAGCTGATATGAGGCCCCCAATACACATACAGTAGAGGAATTATGGGTCTGTGTTCATTCAGACATGATGCACCGTCAAGAGACTGGAGGCCCCAAGGAGTTTAGAGGTCCAGTGAGGTGGGTAGTGGGAGCAGGCATGTGGAAACGGGTGGGTTGGGGAGGAGGAGTGGGATGTGGAGCAGACAGAGGGTGGGGAATGTAATATGGGGTGTTAAAAATAAAATAAAAAATTTAAAAACTGTTAAAATATATTGTGAAATAATATAGTAAGATAGTAAAAGTGTGTTAGTAGATATATTATAGTAGAAGA
>LR752203.1:85000-92610 GCA_902729485.2 Mus minutoides | reverse complement strand
TGTCTGAACTTGCTCTCCATCATGGGGGCTACTTCTTCATTTCTAAAGCTGCCAGAATAGGAGTTAATGGCAGCTTGCATACATTTCCTCCTCCAGGTCACAATGTCAGAATTTTTGATGTGCATTTTACTGGTCCAGACAGTCTGAGCTCTATCTGTAGCTACAGGATTTGAGGGAGTAAAAACAACAACAACAACAAAAGCAAACAAACAAAAACAAAACAAAAAAATCAGGGCCTGTGAAGAGTTCCAATGTACTCACAGTCTGGGATGTCAAGTGATCTGTGTGCAGTTTGAATCATTACACCTAAATTCACACATGGAAACTGAGGTTAAAGGGCTTTATAATTTTGCCTGTGTTAAGACTTCTGCAAAAAAGTCAGTCTGTCATTCGAAACTAAGCCTGTGACACCAATTTGAGCTCTGTCCCTTCCACAGCATTCTGTTCTAAGTCCCCTCCCTTAGAAGCCCCTCTCTGGTCCCTAAGGTTTCCCTCTTGAAGTCTTCTCTGTGTCTGTCTTTGCCTGTTTCTGTCTCCTTCACCTAACTTCCAGTTTTCATTCTTACCAGGGCTAGAAAGCACGCAGAGAAGATGATACCATCAAACCAGTGAGGCTTCCAGTGTCGCCTGGACTTCAGACACCTTGGCTGTTAGTTTTATGCACCTGAGAGCCAGAATGAGGTCCTGAATATTTGCTGTGGATTGAGTATCCTGGCCCTTCCATTCAACATGCTGTCATCTCTACTGGCCAGACGTGAAAGACTATGCCAAGGTCCCCCATCCCTTCTTTAAAATACCTCATATGTTTTATGGACTTTGCTACTTTTTATCTCAGGTACAGACAAGAATTGGAAACAAGAATTGGAAGGCCATAAAGTGCAGGTAGACCCGAGTTTGTTTGAGAAGGGATTGACAACTCCTTTCCCTGTGGATTAAATTCACAGTCGGTGCTCTTATCTGAAAATGAATCCTATTACCAGTGTTCAGAGGCAAGGTTTTGGGAAATTTTAAATATCCTCAGGAGAGAGGAGGTTGTATTTACGGAGGTCACTGGGTATTATTTACTAAATGGTTCAGTTTTGCTCCTTTCAGAGAGAAACAAAGGCTCCATCATTCTGCCGGCTGCTCTCCTGATGAAACTCTCTGTACCAGACAGGAACACACATTCTGTTCATCCAGCACTGAAGTGCAATTCTCTCCTCTTGAATGTCAGAGTGACCAATGGGATTTGAATTGAATTAATATGAAAAACAAATCCTGATCTTCTAGGCAGCTATGTCTTAGACATTTATGTGGCACTGGTGATGTTAGCAGATGCCCATGTTCTAGACAGGTGCTTCCATTTACCATGGGAGCAAAGACATCCTTATCACCTTTTAAACTGGAATTCTTTGTCCCTGTTACATAAAGTTTCACATCTACAAAATAGCAACTGCAGGAAAGCATGACATTTAGAAATGTGCATACCTTGTGTGGTGGTGGGTCGTACATTCAGGTGCATGTGCACATACATGTGCTTGTGTGTGGAGGTCAGAGGTCAGTATCAGTGGTGCTCTTTGATCTGTTTCTGCTTTCTTTTTCTGGGTGTCTCAATGAATCAACTGAACAGGACTGACAGAAAACCCAGAGATCCTCTTGTCCCTGTTTGCCTAGTTCTGGGTCTATAAGCACACCACTGCCGTGGTTTATATTTACTTGGGTGTTGGGGTCCAAACTCAAGCTCCCAGGTTTGTACAGCCAATGCTTCACTAACAGTCATCTCTCTAGGCACAGACATGTGCTTCTTAGTTTAATTGATTACTCAGGAAATTCTGTTGGTAATATCTCAAACGTCTTGCATTTGCTGGAGTTTCTTCCTCATAATCTCCTTGATGGCAAAAGAAGAAACGCCTCCTATGACAGAAACATGCTGCTGTGTGCCTCCCCCACTCTCAGATGCTGCTCTGTGCCTTGTGACCTCCTATGACAGAAACATGCATAGCTGTGTGCCTCTCCCGCTCTCAGATGCTCCTCTGTGCCTTGTGACCTCCTATGACAGAAACATGCATAGCTGTGTGCCTCCCCCACTCTCAGATGCTCCTCTGTGCCTTGTGACCTCCTATGACAGAAACATGCATAGCTGTGTGCCTCTCCCACTCTCAGATGCTGCTCTGTGCCTTGTGACCTCCTATGACAGAAACATGCATAGCTGTGTGCCTCTACCGCTCTCAGATGCTCCTCTGTGCCTTGTGAGTTTGGCTTAAACAACTGAAGGATCACATTGAGCAATGATTGAAGGAGACAGGACCTTTGGGGTCAGTTGAAGGGAAATTGTAGGTCCAGTGCAGTGGGCCAGCAGCCACATGGAGCTCTGCTCAGGTACCACTGAATGCTCATCTCTCTTCATAAGAAGACTGCTCTGAGGTCAGTCATGCTCAAGCAATAAATGCCTTACACGTGGATCACCAGGGCGTGATGTGTACAGCTTATATGGAACTTGAGCAGTAAAGCATATGGAAGTATTTGCCTTAACATTACTTTGGGTGGGGTTAGAGAGATGACTCAGTTCGTGAAGTAGTTGACGTTCAAAGGACCTGAGCTTGGTCCTGGGCTTCCTGGTGTACATTTGTAATCTCAGCAGTAGAGAGACAGAGAAGTCAAAGCTCTGGGGCTGTTTCTCCACCCTAATCAGTGAGAGATCCTGCCTCAAAATCCAAGGTGGTTGTTCTCTGAGGCATGAGTCAAGACTGAGCCTCCACTTTTGCGCACACACCTATGTGCACACCTAACTAAACACAATTACCTCTCAGTCCCTTAAAGTTATTCACACTAGATGCAGAAAGGAGTAAAATGTATCTCAAAAGATGAATTATTAGCTTATTGTAGTCTACACATATTAAAGCATCTCTAGACATTAACATTGTATGTGTTGTCTTACCACAAGTCTGCTTTTAACTGGTTTCCCGTGGTCGTGGCAGATGTGAAAGCTCTTGTCCCTATCTGGCAAAGCCAGCAGTGTGGGATTTCACTGAAAGGTAAGCATTTCTCACAGGCATTTACTAGAGGGAATATTTACCCTCACTTCTAAAGAGATGACAGCCATATCGGTTACAATAAGATTAAAGAGCGTAAAATGCATCGTAGAGAAACAGGTTAATTGGAAATGGTGAGCCCTGCTGAGATGGTTAAGAGCCTGGCCATGCCTAGAAGGCTGTCCTGGAAGTGCATTCCAGGGAGGGCAAGAGCATGCTCAGAGTGGCTATGTCTCTGCCAAGGAGAAGTCGTCCATGCTGCCTAAGTGAAAGTGGAAGCCAGAGCCCTCTTGTTTCGAGGCCACATCTCTTATATTTATGTGACATATGGCACTGCCTCCTTATAGGGAAAGGAATAAGGTTCTTGTCCTGTCCTGTCCTGTCCTGTCCTATCCTGTCCTGTCCTGTCCTGTCCTGTCTCCATCTCCTTTCTCCCCAAATGCAAAACTCCCCTTCTGGCAATACGCGATATCAGTCTCTTGAAGCGTTATTGGCATGGTTCAGTATCGCCAAGTCAGATCTGCCTGAGGACGTTGACAGGTGATGGCGTGAGACCGTGCCTGAGCAGCGACGACTGGGAGGCACGCACAACAATGGCGGTGTTCAGTGATTCTTCCCCTTAGGTTGAGACAAAGCCTCCCTCACCACTCTTGCTGGTTTTTGATCGTTTCCTGGCTCTGGATTGGGACACACTGTTTGCGTTGCCAAGTGCTGCTCCCTACTCAGAATTTCTACTGCTGGTATGCAATGCTTTCACTATCTGCATCACTCAAATCAGAAGTCATTACAAATTCTCCTAAAGTGGACCTTTGGGACATTCTTATCAAGAAATTTAACGCAGTTATCTTTCTCCCCAAAAGTATACGCAGTAAATGTGGTCGGAAGAGAGAAAAGCATGCCTCCGGATCCCGGGATAACCCTCAAATTTACTTCTAAACACTGTCAAATATACTCCTAGAGGGGCTATGAATATTTCTCTGTGATTTTCTCTGCATTGTGATTTACTGAGGATTATTTCTTGGAATTTAGAACCATCATCCTGCAATTATCACACACAATACAACACTTACAATCTTTATCGACCATTCTGAAAGCCACTATGAAGTTTTTATCCTAAACAGTGCTTTACATAGAGAATCTTACTAAAAGAAAGAAAAAATACTAGATTCCTTCCTTCCTTCCTTCCTTCCTTCCTTCCTTCCTTCCTTCCTTCCTTCCTCCCTCCCTCCCTCCCTCCCTCTCTCTCTCTCTCTTTCTTTCTTACTTTCTTTCTTACTTTCTTTCCTTCTTTCTTTTTTTCTTTTTCCCCTTTGTGTTAAGAAACACAAAAGAGCTGGAATCTGCTCTGGGGAAATGAACATGTTACCACTTTCTTGATGCGAGGCATAACCTTAAACTTTAATGGATGGATTCTTCAAGAAAGACCAGTTTGTGGCAGAAATTCTTTTATCCTCCAGTGGTGACAGGAAAGGAAAGGAAAAGCTGGGGATTTTCAACAAGGAAGAAGAAATCTGGGACTTTTGAAAGAGAAAGATGAGTTATGGTTCTAAAATTTTTCCATTTGCATTTAAAACATACCCAGCCATCTACAAAGAAAATAACCTTCTGTAAATTTTAACTAATTGTGCTGACATATTAGTGCTTTTAAAAATGACTGGCTGGGGGCTGGTGAGATGGCTCAGCGGGTAAGAGCACCCGACTGCTCTTCCGAAGGTGATAAGTTCAAATCCCAGCAACCACATGGTGGCTCACAACCATCCTTAATGAGATCTGGCGCCCTCTTCTGGAATGGGGGAAATGGGAAATGTCACAAGACTCCACCCTTAGATGAACAGCTGCAGGCATGCAAGGTTGCTGAAAGAAATCCCTGACAGGTTATCCCATCCCAAGTGGTCACGGCATAATGAGCATGTATGTATGAATCAGCCCAGCATTGAAGAGGCCATGAATTTGGGAGGAAATGAGGAGACAAAGGAGGAGCTGGAAGGTAGGAAGGGATCGGGAATGGGATCAAAATTATTTAAGTGTGGTGGTTGTATATGAAATCCTCAAAAAATAAAAAGTAAACTAAAAAAGTTGAGATACTCCAGCACAGCTGTTAATATGCAGCCATATCTGTCCAAAGGCCATGAGTACAACCTCTTTTCGACATCAAAGACACTTTTTGTGGTCCTCTCTGACTTCAAATCTTAACCATTCCTCTACCCTCTCTTCTGTCTGAGCCTTAGAAAGGGGGGGGGTACTCTAGTCAACTTTCCAGCATGAACAGAGGGTACCTCAAAAGACCTCACTTCCAGTTGAGACTCTGCAGGAAGTCAATGGCTACCAGGGGAAAGCAATTTGGGTTGTTTTGTTTTGTTTTGTTGACACCAAAAGCTTTTGGATAATTTCCATGTGTCTATTATTTATTCATTTGCTTCCATGAAGTGAAAGATGTCAGTTCACTTCTTACTTAATGGTGAAAGATAGGATGAGTTTTTCACATTAAAATGTTGTTGGAGACTCTAGACAGAAAACAAGCAAGTGGCAGAAAGCCGTAGAATCTGGAAAGAAATAAAGCTGCACTCACTCATAGACCATCTGAGCTTGTTTGCAGAAACCCCCAAGGGACTGCCTAAAGTGGCTAAAACTGATAAATGATTTCCAAGAGACTGCAGGATGTAATCTAAAGTCTAAAACCCAGTCTCTGTGTGCTAGTAACGAACAAGCCATGGAGGAAATTAAGACCCAGCTCTCAGCAATTCCACTGGAGCTCCTTGAGAAGTTACACAAGAGAACATTTTAGAAAGCTGCTAGGCAGCTCTCAACAGTGAGAGATGGTGGATAAAAAGGCATGAAAGAAACAATTGGTCGAATTATGGACACTGGCATGGGACAATATGGTCATCCTATTCTTCATGGTTCTACTCATTACACACTCGCTATAGAAATCCTCAAATGTCCTGTAGGTGTGCCTGCCACTGTGAGAAACAGAATATGTCTGAATATATATCTACAAGTCTTTAAGTTCATGTGGAATAAGAAGTCTAGTGTTTACCAAAGGCAGAGACACTGAATATATCATCCCAGTCTACTGTGGAGTCTACCCTCACCCAACAGCCAGATCCTTTGAGGCCTATTGCAGCCACTGGACTGACAATATTCAGCAATTCTAATACTAACTGAGACACAGGCATTTCCCTAAATATGTTATGTTGAGCACAATAGTACTTTTTTATGGAGGGGAGGGTATGAATGAATGCTATAAACTTCTTATTAATCAGACACTGGAAAATGGGCAATAGAAAGCAGGCAGTGCGGAGTACCCATCATCCCAATGCCCTGATCAAATTTGTGCTTGACACCACTGACAGTGTTGTCTAAAAATCACCTTGGCAGATGGAAGAAAATGAAGCTAAGCCCGAGCAGAGAGAGCTGCAAAGTATTTGGCGACAGTCGTATCCTCAGCCTTCAGTGTTAAGAAAGCAGAGACACATCAAAATTAAATAAAACAAATCATTGAGAAGCCTGATGTTGGCTGGTTTTTTTTTTCAATCCTAAGACTAGCCTGCTTTAAATAAAAAGAACTAGTTGGTGAAATGCAAGTGTGTCCGGAATTCAGAAATTTAACTTAGGAAATAATTACCATCCCTCTGGATGACCTTAAAGACACACTTTCTACCATTTTGTCAGGCTGATCTTTCAACTCCTCTATAAATTGGAGTTTTCTTGAAGTGTTCTAGAGGCACTGCTAATAAAAAATTAAACGTATTTATATAAATCATATCATTACCCTTGAGTTGGATTTGCTTCATGAATACTTATTAGTTGAGTCATCTGTTCATTCACGAGTCCCATAGGTTTTGGTATATATGGATATATCTCATACTATCATGGACATTGGAAAAAATAGTGAAAATTTTGTCTAGAATCTATGTCCCTTACAAGATTTCCATGTAGCTAGAGAAAGACTAATCAAATGCGTAAATATGCATAATTTTAACAAAAGTTGTAGATTGGTGTGGAAACTTCCTTTGCCCTACCTAATCTAGCTGGGGAAGAGGCATTTGCATCAAAACTTGAGGCATAGAGAGATATTTAAGCAAGTAAGGTAGGAAAGGAGACAGAACATTTCGGAAGGAGGGATGGCTTGAGCTTGGGTTCTGATTGGATGGCATGATTTCTCTCTGGTATGGTGTGAACGGTGAGGCAGGAACTCAGACCAGGAGTGTAGAAATAGCAATGTGAGGTCAAAAGATGTCCGGAGAGGCATGGATTAAGCAAAACAGGGCAGAGATGAGGCTGATGCACTGAAAGGAGGAGTCTAGCTACATGGTGCAGAAAACACAGGGGAGCAAAGCTGACATGAAGGAGGAGAGTTAGCTATAGACGGTGTGTCCAGAGAGAGCCTGCGTCGCGTTGACAGCCTCCACTCCAAACCCCTGGGGGATATCTCATCAGTTATTTCTAAAACATTATTTTGTTGTTTTGTCTATGAAGCAGAAATGATGCAAATGATATTTCTCCAGTAAAGTGTCTGTGAAGACTGAGCAACTAGTTCTCAGGTGTGTGCTGTAAAACGTAACCCACCGAGTATTAGCTCACTGAGAGAGCAGTCAC
>LR752203.1:0-82500 GCA_902729485.2 Mus minutoides | reverse complement strand
CCTTCTTCCTCTTTGCTTTCATGTATTCTATACTTAGTCATTTTCCATAAGTGGTTGAGGCTCTGAGTTTTTTTTAAACAGTCTTTACTCCGTCCCAGATTTCAATTTTGAAGATTCCAACACTGTATATTCAAATTAGCTTTTTTCCTTCATTTTCTGATTTGCTACTCTTTAATAATACAATGCCCAAGTACAAGGTTGTACATTTAACCTTAGCAAATGGTTTTTTAGGCACAAACATGTATTCTAACCGTCTCTTCATTATATGTATGCTTTAATCTCAGTATTTGGATACGTTTATACTAATGGATGCTCATGACACATTTTTAGTTATCTTCATCTGTGTCTTTCCCCATTAACTATATGTTTTTTGACTGTCAGATTTTCCTGCCTCTGTACATGCCCAACACTATTTATGAGTTATTAAACAGGATGATTACATTGCTGGAAGCCTGATTGTGTTTTCTTCTATTAAGATAACTTACCACCTAATGTTCAGCATGCAGTAAGGCTGTCAATTGTCCGCACCCCTTGAGCTGTAGCATCTGCAGAGACCTCGTCTCCCATGCCGGCTCCACCATCCTGCCCTGTCCCTTGCTCATCTCTGAGCTCACTAAGAGTTTTCAATCTGCCTGGCCAGGTTTCCTGAGTCTCTTCCTCAAACCAGCTCTACCAACATTCCAAATTGTGTCTCCTGCTGTTTTGTTTGCTTCTTGTTTTTATACAGCTTTGTAGAGTTCTTTCTGAATGCAAAACCAAACACTTTAGCCCTTGGGAAAATAATCCTCTAATAACATGTAGATTTTCTAGTTATCTGTGTGAAAGGCTACTTAATGTGGGCACCTGTGACCGGAGAACTGGCCTGGGGCAAGAGATAGGTTGGGATGTGTCCAAATCCTGAAAATCTCATCTTGAGACCAGCAATGATAGTCTCTCCCTGTTCTAGGCCTGAATACGCCAGTGCACGTCATCCCCTCCCCCATCTGTCACCTCTGAGGTAGTTACTCAGTGTATGACCAAATTACAGATTTAGTTTCCTTTCTCTTGATAAGAACCTGTCCAGAAAGCACATGGACTTCTGTTCATATAAATGAAGAAGTCCCAGCATCTCAGCCAGTAATGTACCCTCACCATGAAGCCCCTACCCACTCGCCAAGGTTTGCATGGCCCTTGCTCACCATGAACAAAGAGCATAAGCTGATTCACTGATTACTGCCTACGAGAGCTGTTTCACTAAACACCGTCTAGAAGAGCTTTCACGAGACACAACTTTTTCTTCCATTGGAGTCTAAGCATACTTCACTGTAGGCATACACCATGAAATCTGTATCCTCTCATCCTTTGATGGGCATTTAGATGGTTTCCATATTGTGTGAATAGTGGGCTGGTGAGCATGGAAATCTAGGTAGATAAGATCCTGATTTCAGTCCCTTTATATATAGACCTACAATATGATTTGGGGGCCATGGGGGAAACTCTTAACATTAAAAAGGAAAAAAATCTTTTTAAGCTACTTTTTATATTTTCCATAATGTCTAGACATTTTTATGTTCCAAATGTTTTAATTTATTCACATACAGGACACAGTAGTTGATTTCCTGTTGCTGTGATAAAACACCTTCATCAAAAGCAACTTAAGGAAGAAAAAGCATTTGTGTAGCTCATGGCTTCTGAGAGCTGGACGTCACAGTAAAGGGAAGGGAAGGCATGGAGACAGAAGCAGGAAAACACAGTAAAGGGAAGGAAAGGCATGGAGACAGAAGCAGGAAGAAGAGAGATCACATTTTATCTGCACAGAGGAAACACTTAAAACAATCAAAAAGGATGATAAAGGCTATAAATTGTCAGAGCCTACTTTCAGTGGCATGTCTCCTTAAGGAAAGCCTTAGAAGATGGAAAGACATTCTAAGTTCATAGACAGCAGAGTTAATGTGAAAATGGATGTATTATCAAGAGCAGTCTACAGATTCAATGCTATACTAGACAACAGAAAGTTTCCTCGATAAATGAAGGTAGAAAATGTGTGTGTGTGTGTGTGTGTGTGTGTGTGTTGAAACTAAAGCCATATCTCTCACTCTACATACTTAATAAAATCAATTCAAAGACTTTAAGGTAAGATAAAGTAACAAGAGAGAAAAATCATTGATCATAATTGAGACAATCATTGACCATAATTGAGACAATCATTGACCATAATTGAGACAATCATTGACCATAATTGAAACAAGGAATTGAAATATAGACTCTACAAAGAGATCCAAATGTAAACATCGAAAAATAATTATAAACGAATATAGTGAAAAATATGGGTAGATGAACTGAACAGATAATTTTCAAGTGAAAAATGCAAATGGTCAGCTAATAGTTAAAACATTACCAAACCCAACATCCTTTACCCAGGAGGGAAATGCATATTAAATCTATGCAGGTATTCTCCAACCATCCAGGAGGAAGGACTAGCCTTAGAAAACAAGAAAACAACAAATGCTTGTGTGTGGGGGGGGGTGAGGAGAGAGGCCCCCTCACAAGCTGCTGCTGGGAGCAAATGGAAAAGGCACCAGTGCTGACCTGCAGAGGATGCCATGGGGTTTTCTCCTGTGTCTTTAAACTGTGGTTTGAGATAGTTTGTTTCTTTCTAGAATAAGGCTTTTAGTTCATGTTATTATATTTAAAATAAAATGACATCATATTCTAGAAAATTACTTTATTGTTGCCTTATGAGGAGGAGGATGGAGAGGAGGAAGATGGGGATGAAGAGGAGGGTGGAGAGGAGGGGGAAGATGAAAATTATTTTGACTTTAACATAAGCAGTGGGTTCAGTTGTTTTGACTTTGGTGATTCCTTGAGCTTGTACTAGTAACAAATATAACTAAAACTAACTTGTGAGTAGTGTAAGATTTCAGTTCTATCCAGTAGCATCAACTTGATATTGGCATGACATTCTCTCAAAGACTTGAGGACCTATAAACTTCTAAACATTATAAACCAAATGGTTATTCTAGGAAAAAATAATCCTCATAAAAATCACGAAGTGGAATGTTACTGAGTGTTTAAAAGTTACTGTGTGGGCCAACCATGTGAAATTGATATCTGGGGGACCATCAAAATCCACTTAGAAGACATTAAATTATTTGCAAAATGCTTTATTAACAGCTCTCCAACCTGATTTTAATAGCCTAATCCCTTAAATATATATCACTAGAATTGATGTCAATAAAATCTGTGCCTGAGATGCAATTCTTCCTTTTCTGTTTTTATTTTATTTTTGTTTCCCAAGTCTTTGAGCTAGGTTCAAAGTCCTTGGTTGTAGCAAGGACAGAGGAAGTTTAAGTTAGACAGTAAGCTTATCAAATACAAATATTCTCAGGAAATTCACATTGCCAATGCAAACATATAAAAAGAAAGACTAGCAGAAGGTGAAAAAGAAGGGTGAGGATGGAAGGGGAAGGAGGAGGAGGGGGGGGAGGAAGAGGGGAAGGAGAAGAAAGGGGGAATAGAAGGAGGAGGAGGAGGAGGAGGAGAATGGGGATGAGGAAGATAGGGAGGAGGAAGATGGGGAAGAAGAGGATGAGGCCAGGGAGGAGGGTGATGGGAAGGAGGATGGGGAAGAGGAGGAGGAGGATGGGAAGAAGGAGGGTGAGGACGAGGAAGATGGGGAGGAGGGTGATGGAAAGGAGGGTGGGGAAGAGGAGGAGGGGGAAGAAGAGCAGGTGGCGGGGGAGGAGGCTGTGGAGGAGGAGGAAGAGAAGAAGGAAGTGAAAGAGGAGGAAATCAGTGTGTGGTAGCTGAATTTTTCCAGGTAAAATGGGCCATGTCATGTGACTACTTGAGACCCATGTCACAGGTGATCCAGGGACAGTTCTCAAGGCTAATGTTCTTAGGAGATTACTCTCCAGCTATGCAAATACTGTTGCCTCCTGCTCCTGCTCAAGGAATCAAGTCTTACTACACCTGTGTGAATCCTCCCTGGAGGTAGTCTGAGCTCAAATATTACTTTGGTTTTTTTATTTCGGTTTTTGTGATAATTAAGGGTGTTTTTTTTTTTTCTCGTGTGTGTGTGTGTGTGTGTGTGTGTGTGTGTGTGTGTGTGTTAATGTCCTATTTCTGTAAAGAGACATCATGACCAAACCATCCCTTACAAAAGAAAACGTTTAACTGGGGACTTGCTCACAGTGTTAGTATTTAATCATCATAACCATAGTAGGCAGCAGGTAGGAGCAAAAGCTGACAAATTTACATCCTGATCCAAGAGAGGGGAGAAAGGAGAGAAAAGGAGGGGAGGGGAGGGGAAGAGAGAGAGAGAGAGAGAGAGAGAGAGAGAGAGAGAGAGAGAGAGAGAGAGAGACTAACTATGGACAGAGCACTCAGCTTTATTGGCCTCTGGAGGCCACTCCCACTCACATAACCCCAGTGTGTGTGATCTGAGGAACTGACTCAGGTTTCCTGTGTCCAGGGCAATCACACCCTCACTGGAGTTCTTTTAGTGTCTGTTAATGCACTGAAATTTTCTTTCCATTCCTTCTTGACTTTTATTCTCAGGAAAACTCTTCAGGACTTTTTTTAAAGAGTGAAGTCACACAGAACCTACATTAGTAGTTCTCCAGTTTCTTCCATAAAGCACACAGGGCTGCCTAAAAGAGGGCTGACTCTTCCCACCATTCTGGAGATCCAAAGTCAGCCATGCAGGTTTTGTTCTCTCTGAGGCCTCTGGGGGATGGAGCCCCTTGTCTCTAGGAATCCATAGCATGGTTGTTTGAGCTCTGCAGCCACCTACCACCTCATGCAAATTGTCCTCTGTGGGCCCGCCTGTACTTCTTCTCATCTTCCTGTAAGAGTACCAGTTCTGCCTGACGTAGGCTCTGCCACGTTCCTCTGTGCTTTAATTTGAAGACATAACAGCCACAGTGAGCTGTTTCCCAAGAAGTATGTGAGAGTCTGTATGTGTGGACAGCAGTTCATCTTGTGAGGGGACATAATTCCAGGCACAACACGTAAAAGCTCTCCTCCATGCTGTTTGTATCCATTCCTTTCAGTAGCATTGATCTTTCAAATTATTGGGCTCATTTATCAAATCATTACACACACACACACACACACACACACACACACACACACACACACCTAAGCTGCTGTCACATTCATCCTACCACGTTTGCTTCCACTCCTTTCTTACTAGTGAGTGAAGGGCTGCCACACTGACACACCCAAAGAACTCTGTTTTCTCAGTCATGATTGGCTGCACATCCCCTTCCTCCTACTTCCCTGTTACCGACATCTCTCAACAATGTCACAAGGAGCCCACATTATATTTTCAGTCCTTTCTGCCTCTGGGACAAATATTAATTAATTCATTCCTCTGTAACATTTGCCTGGGCAGCTGTGTTTTGCAGATAGGTACCCTTGTAGAGTTTCATAAGCAGATAAAGGGTGATCATGATGGGTCGAAGGTTGAGAAACAGCAGGTCCATCTTTAGCATTCTCTGTGACATCTTACTGAGGAAAGAAATTGGGAATTTTCCAGCCAGTGTCGTAATCCACCTTATCACTGAACACAATCCTTGCCTATCATACATTTAACATCTTATTCTTTCTCCCTTAAAGTTACGACTGCTGCAGCCACCTGAGTGTGGTGAGTGTCGGGGACAGAGAGACAATCTGGACATGGGGGTTACTTTTCTTATTTGTATAAGGACACTTTTGTACTTTTAATTTTTTAGTTTTTTATTTATTTCTTTATCAAGAGCATATGCACATTGATTGGCGGCGTCTCTGTGTGTGTTTATTGTGTCTTTGTGTGTGTGTTGTGTGCATATGCATGTACACCCCAGAGTGTGTGAGGGTTAGAGAATAATTTCAGGTCTGTTCTCTCTTTCTTTCTGGTGGGTCACTGAGATCAAGTTATGTTCATCAGATATAGTAGAAATCTCTGTTCCTACTGAGCCTTCTTGTTGATTCATTTTATTTTTTTAAACCAACAAATGATTCATATGCATGGGGCATTGAGTCACAAGATTAAATAATGTATGTCAAGCACTTGGGTCATGGGAAAATTGCTCCTGGATAAAATGTCTCTTTGAGAGCTGAGATGTGAGCCAAGGACTTCAGGAAGTATGTTAGCAGCATCTCACATGGAAAGCAAATAATTGTATTTTTGGTAGGGATTTCTTCAAACCTCTTGTTCATATCCTACATTGATTATGATTCCCATGTCATATAAAACCCAACACTGCATTTCAATATTGCACCTGGGCGAACCGGTCTCCCTCCAGTCCATGTCCCTGTGCCTCTTTACTTGCAGGCCATGGTGTCCACCCCTTCTCTTGGAGCTTTTCTCTTTTAAGATCTTTGGTTTTATTTCCATTCTGGGTTAAGTCTTCTCTTTGTCAGGTTGTTGCCCAACACTCAACCATATTCCTCTTCTTCTTTCTAGTCTCATTGGTTCCTTTCTATATCTTCTTTGTAGCAAGACCTAGATGAGAATAGGGATCTTGTGTTCCAGTGGCAACTGCAGTTCTGGGGCGACTGGATAATATGTGGTGACATCCCCCCCAACCATTATATTAACAGCTAAAGTAGTTGGCTGTATAGACAGCTCAGTGGTTAATAACAGTGGCTGTTCTTCCAAAATGCTGGGAGTTAGATTCCTAGCACCTGCCTGACAGCTCACAACCATCTGCAACTCAAGTTCCAGGAGATCTGATGCCACTTTGTGGCTCTGCAGGCATACATGTAGTGCATCGACATACATGCAAGTAAATGCTCACACATATTTTTTTAAGTGGGCTGTGTCCCTTTTCATGCCTATAATAGTAAAGCACAAAGTCATTTATACCTCTGTGGAGAGCTAAAGCTTTCTCACGATCTGCTAGAATAGTCATTCTTCATTCAATTTTCCTCAATCTTCCCTTGTAAAAAAATAAAATGGAGAAATAGTTATAGAGTTGTATAAAGATCTAACTAGTGTGAACCAAAGGAGGGGCCCGTGGTGGGGATCTCTAGGAGTTATTGATTTTCCTCTCTAGGTATGTCATGATTACAGTTGGATGACCTTGGGTGACCCTGGGAGCAAGTGTTCCCTTAATCCCAGCCCAGTATACTTGGTAACTCATTGCTTCACCTGGGCCCTGCCCTTGCCCAAGTCTTCAAGCAGAGTTTCTTAGGACCTTAAAATATCACCCTATAATAGATCAGGAGTCTCTTTCCTTGCTTTAGAATATCCTAGGAAACCACTGAATATATAGTTAGATAATTACTACAGGAATTGTAGCTGAGCAAAGGCTTTCTCTTATCGTGTGTGTGTGTGTGTGTGTGTGTGTGTGTGTGTGTGTGTGTGTGTGTGTGTGTGTGAAGTAAAATAGCCCATTGCACACAGAGGAAAGAGATGGCCATCAGAAGTCATGTTCTATCACTCTCTATGCTTTATGCCCATGAGACTGGAACCTCCATGCCTCAGTGGTCCTCCTGCCTCAGCTCCTCACAGTACCTGCATTACAGGTGCTCATGGCCATGCCTTGATTTCTATTTTTATGTAGCTACTGGGCTTAACCTCAGTTCTTCACACTTGTGCAGCAAGCTCTCTCATCCACTGTGCCATACCCTTGATGCCAAAATGTTTATAATATAAATGTTTCTCATGGAAACTTGTACTTACCTTAAAGTACAAGTTAAGTGCAATTGGTTTAAATCTTTTATTTTTACTGCTAAATTTGACCAAATGATCTGGGGATTTTTTTTCCCTAGGGGTTAAAAGTATTCAAGATAGTCAGTAGTGGCAGATTCTGTCACAACAATGATCCCACCCAGGGAAAGATTCCTGTGTTCCCTGAAAAAAAAAAAACATCTAAATAATGAAGCAGCAAGTGGGGTCCCTCAAGTCACAGCGGGCTGCTCTCATCTTTCCAGTCCTGTCGTCTCTCCCTCTGATGAGAACATATCAGATCGAGTAAACATTACCACTCAAAGCATTCATAAAATATTGAGCATTTAATTTGAGCTCCTCTAAGGAGACGAGCATGCTCTAACTGTTTGAGAACTGTGTGTATTTACTAATAACTAATTGCCCAGAGGTCTGTGCTGTATAGCGTGAGGAAGGACTGAGCAGGTCCTTCTCTCCCACTTGGTTCACATCAGGATGCTTAAAATATTCCAGTTTGGGGAAGAGGAGGTGGCTTGGAGTTGAAAAGCAGTACTGCTTCTGCAGAGGACCCAAGTTCAGTTCTTAGCCCACATGTCCATTGGCTCACAATCACCTGTGACTCCAACTCCAGTGAACCTGATGCCCTCTTCTGGCCTCTGCAGGCACTACACTCACATGTACATACACATGATTAAAAGTAAAAAAAAAAAAAATTAAATAAATAAAATGTGGTTATGCTTGCTCCAAGAACCTCCTCACACTCAGCTCTCTTGGGCATGAAGTAGACTGATGCATAGGTAACAGCTGACTGTCTCTGGGTTGCTTGTGACTATGACAGGAAAGGAAAGGAAAGGAAAGGAAAGGAAAGGAAAGGAAAGGAAAGGAAAGGAAAGGAAAGGAAAGGAAAGGAAAGGAAAGGGTGTGCTAACAAAACTGAAATAACTGAGGAGGTAGATAACCAAGTACTCGGGATCCAGGAACTGCGATGGTTTGCAGGATGAGCCAATGGCAGGTCCATGCTGCAGGAGGAGAGAAAGGTCTCCGGAGATCTGGCTGCTTTATGCTTTGTTACCTGAATGTTATGGAGAATTTCTTAGTGGTTTCATGCTGAGGATGCTCTCGGGGGTAGGATGTGTGTTTCTAGACTTGGAGATCTTTATTTTCACTCTCTGTAAAGGATTCTAAAAAGAAAGGGCTTTGGAATATTGATTCAGCAGTCACTTATTGAAGCCATGATTCAGCAGGACAAGAAAGCCGTTTAGGTTTTGACAAATGTTCTAGTTTTGATTTTCTCTGTTTTTGGGTTGCCAGCCCTGGTGAGCCTTCATACTGATAAAGTGAAAAAAAATCGAACAGGTAAAAATGAAGTGAAATCCAAAATATACTGGCAATATAAGGGCAGCGGAGAAGAAAAGAGCCAGTGATGGAGGAGGTGTCTGGTTGAGGATGCTGAGCCAAGAGGAATGTAACAGCCTATTAGATGGGACCAGAGGAGGAGTGTGGTCCAGGCATGTGATGTCAGGGTGCAGAGGAAGGAAGTAGCTTCAGGTTTCTGGAAGAGTAAAATATCTACTGAGCCTGGGAATAAAAAGAGGCAGAGAGAAGTGGGTGGAGGATGAGGCTAGGCATGTATGAATCAGAGCTCACAGCTGGGTACTGGAGCTAATTATATTCTCAGGGATCTAGAATTCATTTGAGGGTGAGTGCTTCTCACAGCACACACTGGTTTTCCAGTAAAATAGTCTTACCATACAAGGTGAGTGTGGGCCATGTAGGGTGGTGGGCAGCCCTGGGACCACCCACTCCTGGGAGCATCACTAGTCATCATGTAAACAAACCTGTGTGTCTGCCCCCACACACCTGCTAATGTCACTCTTAGCACTATTGAAAGCAAAATTAATCACAACAATAAGTGGCTTCACGTATCTACCTACTCTAGTTATAAGATTTTATCTTATAGCTATGGCTTATGGATATACTTAGATTTAAAATGCCCATACTATTGAAGGGTTATAGCATTAGGAAATATGAGAGTTTGTTTGCTAATGATCTCTTGGAACACAGAAAACAGAATAAACTTGAAGAGTCAGAAAAATCACTTCTTCCAATTTTGTGTCAGCCCTGGAGATTTCTAAGGAAGAGATTTTCTGAATTCTTGTTAAGTGTTCTGATTTCAAAGTGTGGGAATTTTACCCTGGCCACTCCTGAGGCAGGGTGATGATCAAGTTGAGGACTGCCTGGGCAGCTCAACAAGAATCTGTTTCAAAATAAAAGTTATGGAGACTCAGGGCTGAGGGTTCAGGTCTGCATACTGTAAATACGCTCTTCACTTTGATGTTATGTTGAGTATTAGATATGCAGATATATAGGCACATCATGCATATGAAAATATGCTTATAGAGAGGGGAGGACAGCAATATTATTTCAAAGTCTATTTTCAAGAGTACTAGTTTCATAAACAGCATATATTCACCCATTTGGAGAGCAAAATAATGCCCTAAATGGTCATCTTGATTGGGGTTGGTGTTATTGGATAATTTGATTCCTCCAAATAAAACAGTATTTGGAGCATTTTCACAATGTCCTGCTATTTTATAAGTTCATGCAAGTTGTATTTCAAACATATTGATTTCTACATCTACTTTTTTCTGAAACAGGTTTTTGTCCCCTATGATGCTCCTGAGGTCTGTGGGTGATGTTTTAGGTTCACTGGTTAAATTACTTGTTGGCTAGGTCCTATGGTTGAATACCATTGTCCTATGAATATATTTTTTTTTTACGTATTGTGCTATTGGTGGACAGATGAGCTATTTTCACTCTATGCTGTTATGAATAAAACTGCCACAATCATTCTGTAATTCTAAACTTTTGTTCATACACATTTCTATTTTTCTTAATATCTGTTAGAAGGAATGGTCCACAGAATAGATACATATTAACACTTCCAGAACTTTCCCCAAAGTGATTGCATTATTTCTTATTCCTATTCACAAACTATGGAAAAGTTAAGATTCCTCCTCTGTTTGTGACTACCTGATATTTCCAACCTTGCTAATTTTGTGAGTCCTGCATATTATGACGTCTCATGGTATCTTTAACTTGCAATTTCTTGGTAATACTTTATGCTGAGTACTTTTAAAATGACTTATGTGAGTGAAATATGTCCACTCAGGATAGTTAACTATAGAAGTATTTTATAGCTATGTAAATACTGTGCTGTTAAATTAGATTCACCTATGATCCTGACTTGTCAATCAGCACAGAAGAAGAGTAGTGTGTGAACTCCAAAGGAACAAAAGAGAAAGCTAGTCACAGTGCATATTTTAAAATAATTACATAGGGGCCTTCTTTATTGACTTTCATTAAAAGTTAATTAATTTACTCTAGTTCTGGGAAGTAATGTTGGCTCTTCTCCAATGTATATCATTCTTATGGAATTCATCTTGCTTAGCATAATATCATGTTTAAATATATTAGCCTTTTAATTTATTTCATATTTCTGATATTATTAATAAAATATTTAAACATTAGGAAATAAAATTCAGAATATTTTTTTCTGTTAAAACACTTTAATTTGGTGGTCTCTTTCATTCATCAAATGAGAGAGAGAGAGAGAGAGAGAGAGAGAGAGAGAGAGAGCTTTTACATCAATACTCTGTACAATCCCAAAAGAATGGCTACTGTACAGTTTTTACAAAATAAGCTTGAACCGAGGCTGATAGTACATACTATTTGTCCCAGAACTGTAGGAGCAGATGCAGGTGGATCTCTGTGAGTTTGAGGTCAGCCAGCCTGGTCTGCATATACATAGAGAGTCCCAGGCTGGTCAAGGCCACACAGGGGGGTACCTGTCTCAAAGAAAGAAAGAAAGAAAGAAAGAAAGAAAGAAAGAAAGAAAGAAAGAAAGAAAGAAAGAAAGAAAGAAAGAAAGAAAGATTAAAAGAAAGAGAAAAGAATGTAAGAATATCAAGAAATTCTAAATACACATAATATGCAAACTATTAATAACATAAGGTAACTAATGTAAATACATGGCCATGTAATAAGAAACCAGAACCCAGTTCATGTATTTTTACATACGTTTTAAATCTTAGAAACAAGAGAGTATTCACATAATTTTAAGGAGTAAAGGACAAAACAAGGTTTTCAATTCTGACTTCAGCCAGCAACCACTTACCCATAAGCCATTTCAGACAACAAAAGAGAGATGTGCTCACAGTGTGTTTTTACATCGGGTTCATACACACAAAACAAAAGCTTTTTTTTTTTTTTTTTTTTTTTTTTTTGNTTTTTTCGAGACAGGGTTTCTCTGTATAGCCTGGCTGTCCTGGAACTCACTTTGTAGACCAGGCTGGCCTTGAACTCAGAAATCTGCCTGCCTCTGCCTCCCAAGTGCTGGGATTAAAGGCGTGCGCACCACGCCCAGGTGCAAGATGTGTCTTTTCTACAATCGAAACTATTGTCAGCCAACCTTGGGCATGCTCTTTGAGTAAAATGCCCCACCGTACAACTCCCAGCAGTATACATAATAATACCATTACAGCTGGCATATGCTCTTATAAATCTGTGTTGGGGTAGCTATCTAGCCAGTCCATGTTCCAGGAAGGGCATACCCAGAAGGCAAGGAGAAGGCTCCTTGCAGGCTAGGCCCTCAAGTGTTTGCAGAGATTCTCTGAATACTCACTGGAAGAGGCTTATTTCAAGCAAATAGGATAATGGCTTTGTTTGGTTTCTATAGAGTGCTTCCTGTATTTGCTATCATTGATCTGGTTGATGGGAGAAATTTGGGTTTTCCCAGAGTCTGAGAGTGACTTAGAACCAACCTGGTCCAGAAAGGGAAGTGATGGGATTTAAAGTGTGTCTTCTGCAGGGGTCTAAACGGGGGCATTTGGCCGTTACTTCAGATCCATAGCTGTAGCTGGTTTTCTTTCTCATTGTTCTTAATACTCTTCTCACATTCCTGTCTGACCATTTACGCAGTAGGTCAGAGAAGGAGAGAGGTCCTATGTGGACCACGGTGGGTTATCTTCTACACGTAGCCACAGTCAGCTCCCTTAATGCACATTTTGTGAATACAGTTTGAGTAAAATGTCCATATGCAGCCATTTGTTTATTGTTTATGGCTCCTTTCACAGTGAAAGAAGAATCCCTCCCTCACACACGCTGTGTTGAGTCTACTGCTGAGCCTGTATTGGTTGCTTTTCTATTGCTGTGGCATCAAATGCATGATGAAGGTGATGTCAGGCTCACAGTTTGAGGGAGGATCCATTTATTGAGGTGGAGAAGGCATGGTGGCAGAGATGTGAGGTGTGTCACATCTGCTGTTCCATCTGCTTTCTCCTGAAGCCCAGTGCATGGAAGGTTGATTCCCTACATACAGAGCGATCTACCCATCTCAGTTAAATCCGTCTGTAAACACCCTCACAGTTACTCCCAGAAGTGTGTTTCTTAGGTGATTCTGACTCCCCTCCGCTGTCAATCAACATTGACTATCCCTCTACCCTTTGCCAAAAGCTGTTGACTTTCGGTGCAAAGTGCCTTCAAACAAATGTGCTATGTGTATTACACACAATAAACTCTTACTTCAGAAACTCTGGGCTCTCTTAGCATACTATTCCTTAACGCTCAGCACTGATGATTGTACCTCTTGAATACATAATATTTTTTGGGTTAGCAATACACTCAGCACTAAAACTAGACTCCCGAGCATATCTTGAAATGAAGTTTGGGTGCATGACTAAGGTTGTGCAAAGAAGTGTTGGTCAATATTGCTCAGGAACTTCTGCTTAGAGCAGGCCATGCCTGCCAGCTCCTTGCTGGCAGGTCCAGGCGAGAGGAGAGAGGTCCTGGCCCAGCTCTCTCTCGGGCTGAGCAAGATGGTGGGTGTTGAGGACCCAAAAAGAAACACACCAAGCCAGGAGTCTTGTTGAAGCAGGAACTTATGGTATCAGCCTCTCACTTGTATAAGTTCAGAACATAGGGAGGGGGATTTTTGGTGGGGTAAATGATGTGGGAGTCTGGGAAGGGTGATGGAGGGTATGGAGTGATTGACAGGGCCAAGGGCAAAGCTCTACATCAGCAACAGCAGGGCAGAGGCGGGGCCAAACAGGTCTTGCTGAGTCACCCCTATATGGAAGTGACTGAGACAGGTCTCAAAACTTGAGCCAGGCTTAGGATCTCCCACAAGACTGCAGAAACTGAGCCAGGCTCAGGTTTGTCCTCAAGTCCCAAAGCAGGGCCAAAATGGGGCCCAACCCCTGTCCATCTTTTTGTCTAGTATGTTTTCTGCTGGTTTGACAGTAGATACTCTAGTGAGTCCAGCATGCCTCTTGGTAGCACTAATAAGATATATAAATGATGAAGAAGGAGAGAGACTTATAAACTTTTTGAGTTCCCAACAAGCTGCTTCTGTGAGACTAACTCAGAACCTTGATATCACTCCAGGATGGGTTTTGTTTCAATCTTGGCAAATTCGGGGAGTATGGACCTAAGCCACTGCATGTGTGTGAATTTGTCCCTGCTGTCCCTTTCCATGCAAGGATTCAGTCTGGTTTGACCTTCCACAGGTCTTGTGCATTTTGTCACAAACATTGTGAGCTCCTGTGGACAGCTGCATGGCAGTGTCCCAAAGACTTGTTTCCTTGTAGCAATCCAATACCGCACTCTCTACATACCCTCTTCTTCAACGATCTCTGAACCTTGGGAGGAGAGAATTTGATGCAGATCCCCTGTTTAAGTCTGAACATATTGGTCTCCTATTTTTTTTTGCACCTTGACCAGTTGTGTGTCACTGTTTTATATTATTACTCCAAAGAGATGCTTCCCAGATGAAGGCAGAGAGATGGATTAATCTACAGGTGTAAGGGCCAGTCATTAGAAGTTTGTTTAAGACTATATCCATCTAGCAGAGTAAAAGTGGTAGGTTCTCCCCTAGGGTCTATGATGTATCTATCCAGTTTCTCAGGCAGAGCATGGTACCAGGTATGAATTTCATCTCATGGAGCAGGAATTAAATCCAGTCAGAAAGTGGTTGGTTCTTTCCATGACACTTGTTCCATTGTTGCGGCAGGGGGCGTATCCTGCTGAGGCAAGTCATTGCTTTAAATCTCGGGGTTCACAGCTGGCTGAGACTGATGGTCACTGTTCTCATTTGATAACGTGAATATCGTCTTCCAGCAATATTAAAGTCAGCCAGCACAATGCAGCTCTTAGATCAATATCAGCTTGATCTCTCCATGGTCTGCGACTCAACAATGGAACATCTTTAGCAATGGGGTTTTGCCATCAAGTTCTGGAGGGACCAAGACTTAAGTTAATTTCTATTTTGGGCCTTGTTTTAAAATCTGGTAGAAACATAATTTTAATGCATAGTAATGTGTGTGTGCATGCATGTGTGTATTGCATATGTAATATTCATCTGTGTACACATACAGGTGTGTGTGTGTGTGTGTGTGTGTGTGTGAGTATGTGTGTGAATGTGCAAGTGTGTGTGTATTTGTGTGCATATGAGAGTGTATAAGTGTGTGTGTCTCTGTGTGTATGAGTGTGCTTGAGAGTGTGCGTTTATATGTATGTGTATGAAAATGTGTGTATAAATGTGTGTGAGTATATGTGTGACTGTGAGTGTGTGTGTATGTGTTCGTGTGTGTTCGTGTGTGTTCCTGTGTTTAAATCCAAGGTTCACATAATATGTCTTCTTCATTCATGCTCACTCTTGAGGCAAAATTTTCTAATTGAATTCAAAAATCCTGGAGTTACCTTATCTATGTAAACAACTTTCTTTCTTTTTTTTTCATTAATTTATTTATCACTTTACATCCCAATCTCAGACACTGCCTCTTGTCCCAGTGTCCCCTCAAATAGCGCCCTTTCCCTCCCTCACCCCCCACCATTCTTCTGAGAATGGAGAGGCCACCTTTGGGTACCAACCCCGTCTGGCACATCAAGTCACTGCAGGACTAAGCACACCCTCTCCGAGGCCAGAAAGGCAGTTCAGTTAGGAGAACAGGGCCCACGGGCAGGCAACAGAGTCAGGACAGCCCCTGCTCCAGTTGTTGTGAGACCCACATGAAGACCAAACTATACATCTGCTACATATATGCTGGAGAGAGGTGTAGGTCCAGCCAATGTATGCTCTTTGGTTGGCTGTTCAGTTTTGGGGATCCCTGAAGAGTCTTGGTTAGTTGGCTCTGTTGGTCTTCCTGTGGAGTTTATATCCCTTCCATGTCCCTCATTCCAACCCCTAACTCTTCCACAAGACTCTCCAAGCTCAGTCGAATGTCTGACTGTGGGCTCTGCATCTGTTTCTGTCAGCTGCTTAGTGGGGCAACTCAGGAGGATGCTTGCATATCACTAAGAAGGGGAAATAAAATGGTTATCAGAGGTGGATAGAGGGATGGAGGGAACTAAGTGGGATAGGGGCTGGGGAGTAGGGAGGGGAACTGGCGGGGTGTGGGTGGAATCAGGTGTGGGGAGAGCTGGGGAGAGAGGGTCAGCATGAGTGGAAATCAGTGGTTGGGGGAGGAGGGGCATCTCTAGTATTGCACCAGAGACCTGGGAGCAGGGAGGCTCCAGGGAGCCTACCAAGGTGACTCTAGCTGAGACTCCTCTCAGTGGGGATATGGAGCCAGAAGTGGCCACCTCCCACAGCCAGGCAGGACTCCCAGAGGAGGGATAAGGGCACCAACCCACCCACAAAACCTTTGATCCATAATTATATCTGCTTACAAGGGCAGGGACAAAGCTGGAGCAGAGACTGGGGGAATGAACAACCAATAACTGGCCCGACTTGAGATCCATCCCACGGGCAAGAACCAATCCATCTCACTATTAACAATACTTGCTATGCTTGTAGACAGGAGCCTAGCATGGCTGTCCTCTGAGAGGCCCCACTCAGCAGTAGCCACCTTTCTTGATGACATCCTATCTCCACCTATCAAATGCTAGGATCACAGCATGAACCCATGCTCACCCAGAATTTACTGATATTGTGGGTATGAACCCTAGTCCACACCTGCTTTGGAGCAACTCCCAACATTGAGCCATAAAAGCTTAATTACAAAACTTCCTTAGTTTCATTTCACATTGTTTCATGCCTTTTGAATTTAGGACTTATCATATCTCAGTTCTTATATAAACCAGTCAATGTTTTAACAATTATAATATTGTGTTAACCTTTGACATCTTATACTGAAAAACCTTCTTTTAAAAAACACAACAACAATAACAACAAAACAGACGAAGAAACAAACAAAGGTCTTGTTTCACAGAACAAACTAGCTACAAAATAGTCACCCTCTGCCTCAGCTTCCCAAGTCTGGAACTACAGATAGGCTTCAGCACACTCTGCTCACAATAACGTCTTAGTTTCAGGCACTGTAAGTTTTAGGCGTCTTACTCCTTATGATGTCCCTTGTCAGAGAGAATGCTGTACTGAGAGTCAGGGCAAATAAAGTGAAGCCTAGAAAATCAACTGTGTCTTTGAGTCAAGTTCATTTCATAGCTGTTTCCTAGCTATCCGCTGGGAGACAGGTGACATCAGTCCTATTTGTCCCCACGTGACATGAGGTTATAAAAAATCATTATAGAAATTCGAGCATGGCTTTAAGAACTTACCGTCGAACCGCAAGCTGCCCTTCTCCCTGGCGCTAGCTCTTTGGAATCTGCATTGTTGTGCCTGCTCTCAGAGTGACAGCGCAGTGTTGGGGGATCCCAGTCATGAAGATACTAAGCCCGTGGCTTACTTTATGACTTCAAATACAATCACCGTTGATGTCTTCTTTAGATTGGCTCCAGCTTGTGTAGACAAACCAATAAATAGTTTATTCATTCTGAATCCTTCCACTGGGACTCTCCTTTTGAACGGCAGCCTAACATCTCATTTCAAAGTGGGCGAGGAAAACATCATCTCCCGAAACACACTGCATTTTTTATGTTCGGCTTAGAAACACTGCACCTGGTGCCAAAGAAACACATCTGTTTGTGCAACTGTCCAAACTTAGTCATGCTCTGATACCCAGAAAGCACTTCGTGGAAATAGGATCCACCAGGTATTCCTAAGACAGGAGAATCACAGCCACAGAAGCTCCGGCCCTGCCCCTGCTGGATCCCCCATGTTGCCCCGTTCACCACAAATCCTCCATTTTATGTCCAACAAATTTAAGCTTTTAAAAATATTTAAAATATTTATATTTCCAAATCAGTAATTGTGGCTTTGACCTTACAAGTCACAGTGACAAAGTCAAGCCAATGAATGGGGACATTCAAGGCAGCAATAAAATTGCAAACATTTTCTTCTGCTGCCGCCTCAGACAGAAGCAGCCCAGAGCTCTTCCAAAGATTTGGTTCAATTTTAACAGCACTGCTTTCTCAGCCGTGTTAGAAGTCAGAGACGAGAAGAGCATATCACTGGATCCAGAAACTAGAGCTGTGGTTGTATTTTTGATCAGGAATGAAAAGAGAGGACAGTCTCTGGGGTGGGATTCTTTTTCTTTTAAGAAAGGAAGGAAGAAAAGAAAAGGAAAGAAGGAAGGAAAGGATAGGAAAGGAAAGGAAAGGAAAGGAAAGGAAAGGAAAGGAAAGGAAAGGAAAGGAAAGGAAAGGAAAGGAAAGGAAAGGAAAGGAAAGGAAGAGAAAGAAAAGTAGAAGAGTATTTTTTGGAGTGTTAGAAGTACTAGAGCAGCTGTCAGTAATGCCTTAGGGGAAGCCAACTATCTGGCCTTCAGCATTAGGGCAGAGACTGTTGCTACTGACTGCCTCTGCTACCAGGGTCTCCACTAACTCCCTGCTCACTCGCTACTTTCTTACCAATAGAGACATCACAGATCCCTAGGCTTCTCCAAAGAGTTTCTCAAGCGCTTCATGTGATGTCTACAATTATCAAGCCCTTGACCACTGATCTTTTCATTGCTCCCAAAATAAGTTCTGTGTCATTTGACTATCTGTAGATGGCAAATTGCCTGACGATGACTTAACTTACACAATTACATACAGTGCATTCACTGAGGGTAAGCATGCCTGTACTTACTAGTAGATACAAGGCAAATACTACGGATAAGATCTGTGTCTGCACCCACACTCCCTCACACATTCTGATCTCAGGCCCAACTCTTCAGCACATATAAGACTGGCTGCTTGCTTTCTCTCTCTGAGGCAAGTGTAGAATTGTCCTGAGCCCTCCATTCAAGACCCTCTTAGGTACTAGTTTTTGTTTGGAAGTTTGAATCAGATGGAAACTTAGTAAGCTTCCGGGGAAACAGGCAATTCTCAGCTGAAACAACTATCTCCATCCATCACGCCACTTGGGAGACTGAGGTCAATCCAGAGAGAGGAACATCAGCTGAGTATGAAAGCAGACCAGATCCATGAGCTCTCCATCTTCTGAGGTCTTCTTCAATTTCCTTCTTCAGAGATTTGAGGTTCTAGTCATACAGACCTTTCACTTGCTTGGTTAGAGTCACACCAAGATATTTTATATTATCTGTGACTATTTTGAAGGGTGCTGTTTCACTAATTCCTTCCTCCACCTGTTTATCATGTGTATAAATGAAGGTTACTGATTACTTTGAGTTAACTTTGTATCTAGCCACTTTGCTGAAGGTGTTTATCAGTGGTAGAACTTACCTGGTAAATTTTTTGAGGTCGCTTATGTATACTGTCATATCATCTGCTTATATATACTCTCAGATCATCTTTGGACGGCAATACTGTGACTTCTTCCTTTCTAATTGTATCCCCTTGGGCTCCTTTAGTTGTCTTATTGCACTGGAATAGGGGCTGTCTCAGACTCTGTTGCTTGCCTGTGGATCACATTCCACTTATTGGACTACCTTTTGTGGCCTCAGTGGGAGAGGATGTGCCTAGTTCTACAATGACTTGATGTGCCAGTGTCAGCTGATAACCAGCAGGACCTCCCATTTTTCAGAGAAGGGGAAATATGGGAGAAGGGGCTGTATGAGTAGGGAGTGGGACAAAAGGTAGGGCCTGGGATCAGGATATCTCGTGAATAAAAAAATAAATTAATGGAGAAAGAAAAGAAATTGGATCCATGGCAACTAGACTGGAACTCTGCCAGGCTTACCCTCAGCCCCGTGACAGCTAGATGGTGGCATTTTGCAAAGATTGCCTTTCAGACCCCTGCTAGTTAGACAGTGGCACTCTGCAAGGCTTACCTTTTCTGTTTACCAGATGTAACCTGTTGGATGCTACACCTGCCCACAGGCTGTCAATCTATGAGGCTCACACCTGTACTCTTCAGGACATGCCGGAACAGTTCTAGGAGACATTTGCTTTCTGACTGCTGGTTCTTACACTGCAGTTCACAGCAGCACACCTTCCGATCAACACTTCATTTATTGAGTGACCTCCACTTCCTCAGTTGGTGGACGGCAGTTTATAATGATCACTATCTGCGGATTCAATCAGAAAAGTCAGCCCAAGTACAGTGAGGACACGTGCTACGGAAGTTTCTTACCAGAGCACTCAATGTCGTTTCCAAGCCAAGGAATCTCTGAAAGCCAGTATGGGAAGCAGAAAATGCTTTGTGGATGTCTCTTCTTGTAACATCTCCTTAGAGTGTTGTGTAATATTCAAGTGAAATAAATCAAATGAAAAATTTTATGTTAACAAAACCACAGTTAATTTGTAAAAATATGATCGTTTCACCAGATTTCGTATAGTCTCAAATATAAAATTACAAAAACAGCAAGAGCCACTTAGCTGGTTTTCTCTTAAGTCAAACGCACTAGTTGTTAAGATCCAGTCCCATTGGCTGTGCTGTTCTGTCTTATTAGGCGTTGTGGCCATATCCCAAGCTCCTTCCCTGTGAACTTCCTAGCAACAGAATTATTTCCTATAGTGATGCAAGCAGAAAGATGAATGATATTATATCATATTATATTAATAATTAAATTAAGTAAATAATTAATAAAAATTAATATATATTAACACATAAACAATCATTTCTGTATTAATGATCTCAGTAGAGTTAACAGTAGACTATTTTCTATCTAGTTTTGGGCTTGGTTTCGGTTCTGTTTAGCCAACCTTCACTGCTGACTAAGGAAGTGTCTGCCATTTTTAACCTTGGCATTACTGAGAAGTGGAGCCTTACTGTTTTGTAGACCATCCCGCGTTTGCCTTTTTACTTCTGACTCTGCTGCTTAATCAACCCCATGAGCACATTCTCACCTTTTACATTTCCATTATGTTGCAATGCCAGTGATGTGGAACCAAAGGTAACCACCCATTCGCCATGTGAGGGTAGAATCTTCTAGGCGTCTCCACTGCTATGTGTGTGCTTGTTGGCTTTTCTGTTGATGACTAACAAGTCATTTAGAGGAAGAATTTATTAGACAGTGCATACAACTTCTCTGTAATGTCAGTTTTCTTTTTTACTACTACCAATAACTTGTGTTAGAAGAAAGATGCAGCATTGTTATCCCTGCTGATAAATGAATAAGAGGAAACCACAGACTTAGAGTCCTAGTCCCGGCTGGCAGGCACTCTCACGAAAGGAGGGACTTTTGGACACAGAAACTCTTCAGAAAGGAGGCTTCTGCAAGCCAGCGAACAGCAAAGGCTGCCAGTAGCTTCTAGAAGCTGGAAAAGATAACACTGAGGCTTGACCTACACATTGATTTTATACTTTCAAAGTCCAGAGCTGTAGAGAATAGGTTTTCATTACTTCACACCACCCAGTGAGTAGTCATTTGCGGCGGGAGCTCCTGGAGACCAATGTAATCACTTCTGATGTGACACGAAGACCATTGGGGTCAATGGTAGAGGCGAGAGACAATGGGCACATTGACTCAAACGTTGGAAATGTTTATATGAGACACAGTCAGGCTGTGGGTATATTTTGTACACAGAAGTGACCAGATCTGGCATTGTATTTGACAGCCTATGCCAGGGACCCACTTTAGAGTGACAGGGGGCGGTCAGATTAACACTGGGACAACGGCATACTCTGAGATATAAAATCAATATGCAAAGGAACTGACTGTACAATGTGAACAATAGAAGACACCACAGTTGCATTCCAAATTTTGTTATGTTAGTGGGGTTAATGACTTACAATATGGAGGCTACAGGATTAGCAACTTTACAGGGAAGAAAATCACAAAATTGGTGTGGAAGTTTCTAAAAGTTTGGGGAATCTGTTGACACACTGGAGAGATTTGAATGAGAAGGTAGATGAGCATGTCAGAGTTCAGAGGGAAGTATGTGTTGTTATCTGTGGATGGTAATATCGTTATATCAAAGTCCCCAAATCTATATGAGACCTGGAAACCTAGGCAACGAACAAAGGAGAAGGTAGTGATGCCTTCCAAATACCAAGCAGAGATAGATGTATGCATGTCTACACACACAGAGAGAGACACATATATGCATGTATCATGTATGCATGTATATGTGTGTATATATACATATATATAATATGTGTATCATGTGTGCACAAATATGTATATGTATATATACATACATATACATGCATATATGTGTGTATGTATATATATACATATATGAAAATGAATGTATCTGCCTATTTTAAGTTGTGTCCCTATCCAGCAGAAATCATCTCAGGTTGGAAAATATATGTAGAAATGATATTGGTATGTCTGAAGGGAGAAATCTATCTCAAACGAAAAGCTGTAGATTGGTGGATGAGGCAAAATTGAGGCCCAAGAGGGATGGACATTAGATCTACCCGCTTGCTGGCTGTGGCCAGTGGCTGTTGCTCTCGTGGCTTTCTCTCCCTGAAAGTCACATCAAAGCTGCTTGGCCTGGAGCTGTCAGAGCTCAGAGCCTCTGTCCCATTTTTCTTCTCCATCTGCCTCTCTAGCTTGTTAAATCATATTGACTCGATCTTACATAATCTCAAGTCATTTCTGATTGATTCCTAATCAGAAAGGCAGCATGGTCCCCCTAGCTATGCCTGGTTTTAATTGACTCTTTCTGATGAATATAAACCCCACTGAAAATAAATTAAAAATGTAATACAGTAACAGCAGAGCAGCTATGACTTCAATTACTTAAAAAGGTTCGTAATGTTCCCAATTAGCTAATTAGGATCTGTGTGCGATTGGAGGGTGTTAGAGGTTAAAGAAACTTTGAACGCATGCAGCAGGAAACAGAAACAGCATCTGACACACTTCACCAATGTGGCTGCCCTCAGAACCACAGCCACACACCACACTTCTCATTTAAAGAATGACAGTTTTGAAGAAAAGGGGATTGAAAATAAATGAAAAAGTACCTCTTTTCACTAAGAGAATTTTTATTGAAATCATATTTAGACAGGATTGAGGAGACTGGAGAAATAGTTTAGCTGTTAGGAGTTATCGGGTAATCTTTGACAGTGCTGAATTCATGTTCTAGAACCAACACTGTGACTCACAGATCCTGTAGTTTCAGATCCCAGGGGTCTCAATCGTCTAACCTCCATGGACAACAGGTATGCCTGTGGTGCACAGACCAACATTCAAGCAACACATGCATCAATCTTGGTGATGGGAAGTCTGTTTAGCACACACAGTACCACACTCAACCCCTAGCAGCCAGAGACAAGGAAGGAAGGAAGGAAGGAAGGAAGGAAGGAAGGAAGGAAGGAAGGAAGGAAGGAGAGAAGGAGAGGAGAGAAGGAGAGAAGGAGAGAAGGAGAGAGGGAAGGAGTAGGGAAAGATAGAAGGAACGGTTGCAGGAAAGGCAGAAAATAAAGTTTATTTAAAGCCATCTCATAGAAACAATTAATTTAATAGCATTTTAATATGTGGTATTCAGGGGCTAGGGAGATGGCTCTGGTCTAAAGAGTATTTGCTGCTCTTTACATACATTTTCCAACCTGAGATGATTTCTGCTGGATAGGGACACAACTTAAAATAGGCAGATACTTTCATTTTCAATCAACATAAAAGCAGAATATATAACATACACACACACACACACACACACACACTATATATATATATATATATATATATATATATATATATATATATATATATATATGGATTCAGTCGCCAGTACTACATGGCAGCTCACAACCATCCATAGCTCCAGCTCCAGGGTATCCCATGCCCTCCTCTAGCCTTAGTGGGTAAGGCATGCTTGTGGTATATATATATATATATATATATACACACATTCAGACTGCAGGCAAACACATACACATAAAATAAAAATAAAGCTTTTAAAAATATGCTATCATAGCAATTTAGTCATGTATATAAAATTATACATACATGTAAAATAATATATATATTAGATTTTATTTAGTTAAAATTTCATACAACAGATGTTGTCTGAGACTTGCTATTGCAGATATATGTTCTAAATATCCAGTAATTGTCTCACCTGTTGTAGCCCAAGTAGGGTTGAGTGTTTATAGGCACAATTAATTTGTTGAAGGAATAGATACATGGACTGAATATATTTGCACTATAAATACTTGAAGAGAAGAGTCAAGTGACTGACAACTTCGTAACACTTTTAAGTGCCTGATAAGCCTTTGTTAAACATTCATCAGAAGGGGTGAGATCGGATAATTATATCGATCCTAAGGTAAAGAAACTACGATCATTGCTTCCCAAATGACGTAAACGACTGTGTAAAACGGTAACAATCATTACATACCACTCTCGACAGAGAATGAAGTAACAGAAGACGGTGTGTGGTTACTGGGTAAAGACAGCGAGTGTGAGGGATTCCTGTCTCCTCGAGACTATATGGGGGTCTCGTCTACTCTCCAGTCTCTGTCTGAGTTTCTTTAAAGGAAACTTTGTTTCAAAGGTTTATATTTTCCAAAGAGTGCAGTTTTCTAGATGAGATACTGTCAGGAGGCAAGAGCATAAAACACATTTTAATCAGAAAGCAGCGCATATGTTTAACATAGGATAGTACATCACATTTGTCTCCGTGGCCATCATCTCTGAACTTGACTCGGCCTACAGTCACCTAGTTGAACCTTAATTGAGGAGTTACCTCAATCGGATTGAATTACAGACATTGCTTTGACTGTTAATGGAAGTAGGAGGACCCAGCCCACTGTGGATGGCACCATCCCCTGGCACATGGTACTAGGATATACATGAAAGCCAGCTGAGCATAAACCTATGGGCGAGATAGGAGACTGGTTTCCACCATGTTTCCTGCTTAGAGTCCTGTCATGAGTTCCTGTTCTCATTTTCCTCAAAGATGGACTATTATCATTATACTGGTATTCTTCAGGCAAACAAATTGGTGACATTCCACAGGTACAGCTGCTTTGTCTAGAAGACGCTGTTTCACAGAAGACTTCCTGGCCCTTTAGCACCTTTGATCTTACTGTTCATTTTCTCCAGGATGCTCCCTGACCTTTGCATATAAGGGTTACATTGTAGCTGTTCTAGCTGAAGTGTGGGGACTTGGTCAGTTATTTGTACTGAATGTACCAATGCAGATCTCTGTAACAGACTCCATCAGTTTATGGGTCAGAACTACACTTGGCCAGGCTGAAAGACTGGCTACACAGCTCAAGCTATACTTCTTGCTGTTGTAAGGAGGTAGCATGGACCTGTGGGAATCTGGGACAATCACCTGGCCTGGATAGTCCACATCACCCGTTTTGTTCCACTCTCCCACCTGCTGACGCCTTTATCCCAATTAGTTACTACGATATGTTTAGGCTTTTTATCTTCCATGCTTGTTTTTATCTCTTCTTTTCCTTTTTGGAATCCTCATGGTAAGGGCCATTTAGAGAAGTTTTGGTTACTTTATTTAACAAGTCACTACATCACTGAAGAAAATATTTCTTCCTATGTTATGATGAACCCGAGTGAAATTAATCTGAGAGATCAACAAGGAAAAACACACAAATGTATTATAATGTATTAATATAAGTTTTACACATTGTCAGGCAAAAAAAGGCAAAAAGGCAAAAAACAAAACAAACAAACAAACAAACAAACAAACACATCCGGTATTCAAACACACACTGAAATCAATCCATTAGACTGTGAAGATGAGATTGAATGGGGTAATGACATT
The DNA here is from genome assembly GCA_902729485.2 of Mus minutoides. NCBI lineage: Eukaryota > Metazoa > Chordata > Mammalia > Rodentia > Muridae > Mus > Mus minutoides. Next base: position 56,840 of record LR752203.1, on the reverse strand, counting down.
GAGTAGAGACGTGGCCGATACGATAAGGCTTCATTTGCACAAATTACTTGTGGATTTCCCTCAGCCTCACTGCCCCATCCTTGGGGATGAGAATGGTGTGGATTTCTCTCAGCCTCACTGCCCCATCCTTGGGGATGAGAATGGTATGGATTTCCCTCAGCCTCACTGCCCCATCCTTGGGGATGAGAATGGTATGGATTTCCCTCAGCCTCACTGACCCATCCTTGGGGATGAGAATGGTATTTTCTCTGTGGTGCAGAGAGTTCATAGGGAACTTCATCTGCTTTCAAGACCCATGTCTTGAACTTTTATGAAGTGATTTATAACCTACAATATCACAGTAGCATATTTGGGATATGAGATATTCTTATACCTTCAAAACTAGCTTCACCTGTATTAATACATATGTCACTATATGAAATTAATAAATTTATATTAATATATGTTATATGAATGATAATAAATTTATAATAATGAACCTGTACCGAACTAATATCAAGAAATCTCAGTGGTATTTTTTATTTAAGTATGTGAGAGAAATTACAAAATGTCTTAACATGTGTATACCACAACAGTGCTCTGGTCTAAAGAGTATTTGCTGCTCTTTACATACATTTTCTCTCTCATTTTCATAAAGTTCCCGCTACGAGAGAACAGGAACCAGAGTTTGGGATCCTGGGATCCACATAGGAAAGCAGGCATGGTGGCACACCCTGTAACCTCAGTGCAGGGAGGAAACAGATTGGAGGCTCCCTGAGGCCTGCGGGCCAGCTGGCCAAGCCAAACCTGTTAGCTACAGCTTCAGTAATTGTTCTGTTCTCAAGAAGGATGCACTCACTGTCAACCTCTGGCTCCCATCCACATGTGTGCAAGCAGGTATGTGCGACAGGCGGGAGTAAAAGTGTGTGTTTATCCATCTGTCACGCTGTATAATGAACACACGCTAAGGAGTTGTGAAATACGTGTCTGTATAATCAGATGGTAAACTTAATGACTCATGTATTAGTTTTATGCGTATGCATGTGCATGTACATGCAGCACACATGTGCAGATTCTTGTGGAGGCCAATTGAGTGTCAGGTAGCCTGTACCTGGAGAACATGCAGCTGTGAGTGGCTGGCTGTGTATTCAGGTCCTCTGCAAGAGCAGCCAGAGCCCTTAGCCACTGAGCCATGTCTCCAGCCCCAGGAAAGAATTACATTTTGATATGTCTCTCTTACAGCCAGTTCCCTATCAAGCAGGAAGGAATGACTAGATGTGATATCTTAATTTGCTTTTAAAATATTTTGGGTCTAACATTTCCTGGCTTACAAATATGAAATATATGGTTATATAGGAGACACATCTTATTTCCTGCAGCTAGATTTAAGACTGGCTTGGCAATGTCTATTCATTTAGGAAAACTGAATAATTTACACTTCTTTTATTGGTTTTGACATTTCTACATAAATATCCACTTTTTCATTTTTGGATAACCTCCAATTTAAAAAGACTGATACCAGAATAAAGGCTTGTTCCCTTAAAATTAAGAAAATACATTAATTTAGGAAAATATCTAGGTTTTGTTTTTAATAAATCAAGTTTGGAAACTGTGGAAGGCAAATAAACTTTGGGCTACATCTCCTATCCACAATCTCTGTTGATATAACACTTGCATACAAATGTGCATGGCATATTTATTTCCTATTCTGTTTTATTTATTTTTATTACTTATTTATGTATTCATTCAGAGATGAATCGTTCAGCACCCATAACAGTCTTGCTCTGGGGATCAGTTTTTAAAGATGCCTTTTGCAGGCTTGTCTCCAAACATTACTTCTTAATTAGGGCACAAGGAGGGTTACTTGCAGATCACCCAAGTCTCAATGCTTCCATGGCACAGACACAACTCTCCAAGCAGTGCCAAATGATAGTGCTAGCACGCCTGTTTACACACACCTGCCATGTCCAACTACGGATGCACGTGATAAGGAAAGGGAGGATCCCCAAAGGGAAGAAAGTACCAAGGGAAAAGACCTACACCTGCTCGTGCTCCTGGAAGGGCTGAGCATTCTGCCTCCCATGCCTGCCTCATTCCCGACACTTTTATCCCATCTCCATCCCTTTGCGTGTCTGCCTCATTCCTGACACCTTTATCCCTACTCCATCCCTTTGCATCCCTCTGCACACTTTCTGCCTCCTCCAATCAGTTGTTTCAACTCTTCTGCAGGCTTGTTTCCAAGCCTTGCTTCTCAGGCAGGTCTCTGCCACCCACAAATATTTGGTGGCAGCATGGTGGCATTGGAGGACACCCTGTAGTGTATGACAGACAGGATGTATCAGTTTGATGAGTCTTTTTCTGATGACCTTGGGCTTCAGCAGTCTATGAAACCCAGAGGCAGAGACCTAGAAGAGCCAAAAATGTAGCAAAAGGGAATTTATTAATAAAATGAGATAACAATCACAATACAAACAGAATTGAGCAACACATAAAAACTCACAGAATTAAAAAAAATGAACTGGAAGTTCAGAGACATTCCTATTGACCTAAGTGTTTACTGGGTTTCTCCTGAATCTTCTCATTTATCTCTTTGAAAGATAGATTTTATTTGTGTGTGTATGTGTGTGCAACGTATATGTATATATACACACATGAATATATGATGTGTAGAATCTATGTGACATATATAATGTATACATATACACAAATGTAAATATCTGCTTACATACATGCACACACTCATACATACACACACACATATACACAAACAGGTAACAAGAGGCAAATATGGAGATACTTTTTACAAAACCAAAGTCCTTAAAGAAAGAACCAAAATTGTAATTCAGCCACAAGCATAATAGCAAGTGAGCGCTCTCAGGCAACATTTCCAGGTCCAAATGAAAAGTAAATAGTAGGATATGCAGAAGAGGGCATAAATTATTGATTATCTCCACTAATGCTTCCTGAGTGTCTCCATACTAGTTATTTTCCACTTCTGGGTGCTGTGTTGATAGTTCTCATCTGATCATTGCTCCATTGTAAGAGGTCTGGATACGCTGTGAGTCAGAGATACTTATTTCCTTGTATACAGAATAATTCCTACTATCAGGAATTTATGAAGGGAGAGTCAGAGTGGAGAGTAGAACTCGAAAGATGTATCAGTTACTTATTTATTAGACATTCACTTTAGTTTTGATTATATGTGCACAAGAAAATATGCCTCTTTGCACATATAATCTTTTCATAGGTCTGCATTGGTCAGAAGAGTGCTTCAGATCCCTTGGAACAGGAGTTAAAGGCAACTGTTAGCTGTTCAATTTTGGTGCTCAGAACCAAACTTAGATCCTCCATAACAACATTGCCTTAGTCAGTTCTGTTGCTGTGAAGACATAACTTGACCAAAGGAACTCTTATAAAATAAGTCATTTAATTTTCTTACAGTTTTAAAGACTTAGTCCATTATCATCATGGCAGAGAGCAGGGCAGCATGCAGCCTGAGTACTGGGACAGTAGCTGAGAGACATGTCCTGATCAGTAGCAAAGACTCTGGGCTTGTCATTGGTTTTTAAAACCTCAAAACTCACCCCCCAGTGATACTTTTTTTTTCAACAAGACCACATCTCCTAAACCTTCTAGTCCTTTCAAATAGAGCCACTCTCTGATTATTAAGCATCCCATAAGAGCCCGTTGGAGCTCTTTTTATTAAAACCACTCGAAGCAGCATGTGTTACTAATTGCTGATCCATCTACCCAGGGGCTACTTGTTTTTTTTTTTCTTGACATTTGTTTGTTTTATTTACTGCCCGTGGGTGTTTTGCCTGAATTCACGTGTATGTACCATGTGCATGAAGTGCCTATGGAGGTTAGAGGAGGATGTTAGATCTCCTGGAATTGAGTTACAGACAATTGTTTGCTACCATGTGGGTGCTGGGAATTGAACCTGCATCCTTTGAGTGGGCACTCAGAGCTCTTAATTGCTGAGATATCACTTCATCCCCCTTACTTGTCATACAGCTATGACAAAACACCCATCCAAAAAAATTCAGGGAAGGGATTAGCTCACAAGCCCAAGGTACCAATTATCATGGCAAGGGAGGCATGGCATCAGGAGCATGAGGAAGCTGGTGGTGTCTGCAGCCAGGCAGGAGAGAGAGAGAGAGAGAGAGAGAGAGAGAGAGAGAGAGAGAGAGAGAGAGAGAGAGAGCTGCTCTGTTCACTTCCCTTTTGTATTCAGTCTAGGATCCCAGCACAGGGAGTGGTGTCACTCACATTTATGGTTAGTCTTCTCAACTGCTTAGCATAATCTAGAAACTCTTGCACACACATGCCCAGAGTTTTATTTTCACAGCGGTACTAAATTCCATCAGGTTTACAACCAAGATCAACACTCTCATCTTTCGCTTTTGTCTTCCTGAGTCTAGACTTGAATACTCCCAATCTTAAGAGGAAATATCTTCAGGGCAGAGTTTGACAGCAGCACGATTTCCTGACTGTGAGGTAAGAAATAAAGCAGATTCTCTTGTGATTGCTAGAGGAGTTCTCATGAAAGCTTCATGCCCGACTTAGCCTGTCCCTGAGGCTAAGGGACATTTGTGACCCCAACTCTACGGGGCAATAGTGCTACCATGAAGCCAGCAGGGCAGGGATTTTGACAAATGACAAAGTGGGCTGCTGCTGTGGCATGAGAAATTCGGGGAACATCTCATCCCTCCTTCTCCATGCCATCATTTACACACCCACCCATATGTAACATGTACTCATTGAATAAGCAATGTGTGTTAGGCATTAACACACTCAGCAGTTATCCACAGACCATCCTTATGTGTCAGAAAGGCTATCTTCTTGTACCAAGTTTCTTTTCCTATACTGTGGTTATGGATACCCCTATGGTCATAAGTGAATGCCATACTAGTGTCTCTAGGGCATGGCTGGGACAGGGTAGGGGGAATGAAACAGACGATGATAGATGAATACGATCCAAATATTGCATAAATGCAATTCTTCAAAGAATAAATAAAGATATTATCCTTAAAATGATAATCAACAAGTTGGACACAGGGAAACAAAAATATTAATAAGGTGAAGATTTCAACACATTGAATGAAAACACAAGGAGTGAAGATAAGCAGAGGCACCTCTTTCATTCTGGTTTGCTTTTCTGTGGTGACAAACGACCCTGACCAAAAGGATTTAGTTCATTTTATAATTCAGGGTCACAGTCTAGCATTGAGGGAAGCTGGGGAAGGGACTCAAGTAAGAATTGAAGCAGAAGCTACAGAGGAATCTCTCTCTCTCTCTCTCTCTCTCTCTCTCTCTCTCTCTCTCTCTCTCTCTCTTGATCATCTAGCTTTCTATACATCCTAGATGAAGCCACGTAGTGAATAGTGCTGCCCACAGTGAGTTACCCCTCCATTAATCACACAGGTCAACATAATGGAAGCAACACCTCAACTTATCTCTACCTTAACTCTTCCCAGGAGCCTCTAGATTATGTCAAGTTAATAATTAAGAATGAGCCAGTGAAAGCCTGGGGTCCGATTTGGCTAGAAATGAGTACAGAATGCGTGAAAACAGTAAGAAGATTGAGGTTGAACATGGTCCACGGAAGAGTGATGAATTCATAAGGACCACGAACTTGGAAAAGAATTAATAGTGCAAATCAAGGCCAATGTTAAAGGGAAAGATGAGATCTATGTTGGATTCTCTTGGACGGAAGAGAATGAGTATAAATATTCATCATAGGATCACAGTGTAGACAGCCAGAGTGTGTCTACACAAGATCCTTCCTGAAACTGAGGCTATTAAAGCAGATAATCCCCACTTACCTGGAAGTGGGAGGAAAAGAGTTACAATTGGACTAAGATAAGGGCATTTATTCCTACATGTAGATTTCATGTTCACAGTTCCTGAAGTCTGATGTGTGAAGGAATGAATAGAATCTGATTGGGACAGAAAATTGTCCATGGTTTGGAAATGCAGAGAGAACAGATTTTGTTGTAAATAATATAATTTCAAATTTTTCAAAGAATATATTTGTATTATGCATCCTCCATTATCTCTGCTACCTGCTCCAACATTAGGATATCTTTTTAACAAAAAATATAAATATGATAATACTTAGGAGAGTAGTTGACTCCTCCATTTCAAAGGGAAGTGCCTTATGCCATTAAGAAAGAAACTGGACAAAACCACCAACCTATTATTACTTCTGATTGAAATACTAGCAAAGAACTTTACAAGTAGAAAATCTGTGCTTTGACTGAAAGTTGGGAGGAAAGCAGAGTGTTAATAATGCTGGTTATAGCACGACAGGGGGAGGAAGCAGAGGCAGGCTGGGAGCAACTTCCTCTAATACTACTGATTTCTTCCTTGAATCTATAGCTGCAGAAAATCATCACATAATAATTTGCTAAATAGGCAGTGGGAGGATCTGAAATGCCCACTAAGAGAATAGCTTCAGCCCAGACAAGGGACAAAACAGCTGTGTGAGACACAGCTGTTGTGATGATAAGCCTGTTCTAGGACTGACCTAGGACACCCACCAGTTGACTCTTCTAAACATTGGACCATGAGAGCAGAAGCTCTTCTTATTCAAAGCATGAACAATTTGTCATTCCATGTTTGCCATTTAATGTGTGTTTTAGGGTAATTACTTCAGGAAAATTGTCTGCAGATGCTGGGTCATTTAGAGTTGATGAAGAGAGGAGCTGGGGAAGATTGTGAGTCTGAGGATGACCCCCTCTGCTTTAGTTAGGGTTTTACTGCTGTGAGAAGATACCATGACCAAGGAAAGTCTTAGAAGACAACATTGAATTGTGACTGGCGTATAGGTCCAGAGGTTCAGTCCATAATCATTGAAGTGGGAACATGGCAACATCCAGGTAGGTATGGATGCAGGAGGAGTCTGAAGGCTTCTAGCAGAATAGTGACTTCCAGGCAGCTAGGATGAGGATCTTAAAGGCCATGCCCACAGTGACATACCTACTCCAACAGGGCCACACCTCCTAATAGTGCTACTTCCTGGTCTGGGCATATATAAACCATCATACCCTCCATAAGATTGTCTGAAGGATATCACAGTGTGCCTTTACCCACTGGGTGTCCAGAAATCATATAAACTCAGATTTCACAGAGCACAAATATGGTTTCAATGCTGACACAAAGGTGAGAGAGTAATACTGCATTTATTTTACATTTCTCATTGTTTGTACCATGAACTATAAAACTGCTCAGACTCATGTCTTGGAGAATACAGCTATCACATTTATTGCAATTCAGATTGTCTTCTTATACGTACCTACTTACTTATAAATGTCCATCTCTAACTTTCTTATGTACCCAGAACACCACACATTCTTTCAATGCTTTGTCTTGGTGTGTATATCTAGAACACTGTGTAGTGAAGATAAGAACATGTTTATATAGAATAGCAAGAAGGATTTAGAAAGAAAATTTTAAGCCACACCTTAAAATGTTATAAATAGTTGATTGAAGTCACCCGGGATAATGACACAAGAAATTGGAACCTTAGAAACCTCTAGTAAATTCTCTTTCTTATGAGAAACCATCATGGCTACTAAGTCATCAAGGGAAAGATACAGGGGTACGCAGAAGCATCACACAGTGATGCTGATTCCAGAGTCTGAGTTCTTGAAGCAAGAGTCTAAGACACATTTGAGGTGAGTCATGTCCACCAGTCCGCCACTGAAAAATGCTAAGGATTGGACATGCTTTCTGAGATACAAAGATGTTTCTCTGTACCAGCTGCCTCCTTCCCCAAGAAGGAAGGCAGGGAGAACAGGCTGATAGGACATGAGAGGACTACAGACCCACTCTGGTCTGCAGCTCTTGATTGGCATTCTGGTCCCAAGCCTCTACAGTTGTCTCAAGATCCCTATAGACAGCAGTAACAGACAAGGGCTGGAATGGTTGTATCTTCCCAAACACTTTCATTGTGAAGTCCCTTTACTGTGGAAATTCTCTGGGCAGCGATGTGACTTCAAAGTGCTCTACGATAGTATATGAGTTCTGGCAGCAGTCTGTATTGGGCTTTTCTCCTAGAGGGCTCTGCCTTGTGTTGTGTGTGGTACCTCAAGTGGAAGACTCAAGAAACCATCAACTTCTGTAAATATGAATTTTTACACCCAACGGGAGAATCTTTTTTTTGTTGTTGTCTATAATTTAGAAAAAGGAAGAAAAATGTTGATCGGAGAAATTTGAACTCAGAGTTAACCCTTAAAGGGTGTGCCATTAATGATCTACTTTATCCAGTCAACCCCACACCTTAGCATGTTACCTACCAAAATGGCATTAACGTATGGATAGATCAATGAACTTATCCACTAATGAAAACATAACTCCCATTAACTGATCACTTCCTGAAACACAGCAATCTCCCCTCGAACCTCAAAGCCTCACGCCTGATGATGCAAACTTTATTCAGTCCAACTCTAGGACTGAAACCTTAGCGATGTAAACTGCATTTAGTTCAACTCCAGGACTACAGCACCTTAAGAATTATGACACTGATCAAAATCTCCTCTGGAACTTAAAGCAACAGCTATTATCTGTGAGCTCCCGTGGAAATCAAGGATAAAGTTACATGCTTTGAGCACATGCTCAAGAAAGAGGCTACACACATATTTCCATTCTACAAGGAATAAGCATAGAAAGGAGGTATGGGACCAGACATTAAAATCCACAACACTGCTAAGATAAAATCCTGTAGCTACTGGAATGAAATCCAAGTTACACAGTGACTCAGTAATTCCACAAGATTCAGGCAGCCCTACCCAAGTGTGGACAGACCACATGGCCACTCATTGGGTGGGATATGATGGGGTTCTTAGGCAGATATTCCATATTCCTGTCATAACTAATATTCTGAGATCCTTGCTAGGACATTGGTTTCTTGTCATCACACATAAAACTTACACTACATCATTGGTTTGCATGCTATCTTTGTATGGGGGTGGGATATACTAATCTTTCTATAATTTCAATTTCAGTACATGAGGTGATCATGTGATTATGGTAAAATTAATCTTATTGTCCAAGAAGAGCAGAACATCCTGGTAGACTCTTCTCAAAGAGGCCTTTAGATTTTTCAGATTAATTAACATATTATAAACTTGGGCATGGGATGGATAGAGTTGTGTCTATTTTTTCCAAACAGAAAATCTTTTATTTATTCTTTGGCAGTCCCATGCATGTAAATACTGCATCTTAATTGTATGTCTCTTCAATCTCTCTCTCTCTCTCTCTCTCTCTCTCTCTGTCTGTCTTTCTCTCTCTCTCTCTCTCTCTGGAATACACAACATGTCTTCTCTCCCACCCTCTGGCTCTTACATTCCTTAAGTCCCCCCATCCACAATGGTTTGGGGCCTTTATGAATGAGAGAGATTGATTTAGATGTTACATTTGGGATGAGTACTGTTTCTCAGCACTGAGAACGGTTATGAGTCTCTGTAATAATTACTGACCGTTCCAGAAAGAATCTTCTCTAGCCAAGGTTCAGGGACACACAAAACTATGTGGATGATCATAAATAATTAGAAGGAAGTTTGATAACATCTCCATTCAGCAAAACAACAATATTAGGGTCTCTTCTAGGTCCTATGACCTTCATAGCCATGGGATTAAAAAAAAAAAAACAGCTTTACTGTGCTAGATATAAATTTCCGCCAGTGGAATAGACACCACCTCAAATTCAATTAAAAGTGGTTGGTTACTCCCTAACCTTTGTTCCACCATTGCATCAGTAGGCACATCTTGCCTGCCAATTTTGTATTGCATCATGAGGCATTCACTGCTGGGTAATGCCATTCATGTCTTTCTCTCTAGCAGCTGTTTATCATGATGGTTATCCAACAAGGAAGAAAATTTCAGGTAAGGATACAGCTTTGATTTTCTGAGTTTTACAACAAAAGTGTATTTTCTCTTCAGTAATATAAACTTATCATCTGATCATTATAGCCATCCAAGAGCTATGGCGATGGCTTGTACTGTTTTGGGGGGCTTTTGGGGCTTCCCCAGTAACTCGTAGGGAGATAGTCCATTCCTTGGCCAGCTCAACTTCTTATCTTCATCGTGTCTTTCGCACTGCCCTGGTGTGAACTGCATGGCATCTTCTGAGTAGCACTAATCTTTCCATTAGTCAAAGTTTTCTTCAATTTCTATGCATGCTTCCTTTCTGTGCAAAGTGTGTTATTTCCAAAGCCTTATGCTTGGCTTTCCCAATTCTCACTACAAATCTAAGTAAAAGCAGCCAGGATTGGTGCCGAGTTCTGGCCTGCCTTGAAATTTCCTCTGCCCCACTAACATGTTCATCACTTTCAGATTCAGCCTCCTACGAAACTACAGACTATGGATAAAATGCAGAGATGTTTATTCCAGGATGTAACAAGCATGACCTCTGACCAAGTTCTCAATAAAGTTCTGATTTCTGTGTGAAGGTACCCAAGGAGTCTTTACTGTCAACATTCTTGCTGGAATTCTGATCTAACATCCCACAGACATTATACCTTTAATGGGTGTTCATAGGATTCTAGGTTATTTTATAACCTGCTTCCCCAACATTTCAAAATTCTGCCTGAATTCAGGTTTCAAAGGGCTTCTGATTCACTGCTCAGAACAGCAAATTTGTTTGTAAGTATCTTTCATCACTGTGTCAAGATATCTGAGAATACCAACTTAATGGTGGGAATGTTTCCTTGGGTCCACAGACCCATGAGATTCAATCAGTGTGCGTCTGACTCCTTGACACTATGCCTATGGTGGTTCAGAATATATTGGGGGTGACGATATAGGACATAGTCCACTATAAGGCTCATTGTGACCAGCAATCAAAGAGAGAGAGAGAGAGAGAGAGAGAGAGAGAGAGATAATGTATATAAAATAAATGCTTCAGAGGCATATCCCAGTGAGTTCTTTTCTCCCACCTTATGGCACACTGAGATATGAACCTATCAATAGATGATTTCCTGATGAAGTTAGTACCATCATATTCTCAGCATCTCTCCATGATGCCATCAGCAGGGGACCAAGACCCAGAAAACCCGAGATGAGGGATTTGTGTCCAAACCACCTTGTGTTTACTGTAGTTGGAATCTTAAATATTCCATGAATGTCTGTGCCTTAAATGCTTAGCCCCCAGGGTGGCACTACTGGGAAAGAAAATAACTTTTAGATGGTGTCACCTAGTTGAGAATCATTGGGCTATCAAAAACTGATTATATAGGTTATCTTTAATGGTAAACTTTTACAACCCAGAATCAGCTGGGAAGAAAGCCTCAATGGAAGATTGTCTACATTGCTTTGGCCTGTGGAGAGGTCTCTGGGGAATTATCTTAATTAAACTAACTGATGTGGGACGACCCAGCTTATTACAGATAATGCCACACTCTAGGCATGAGTCCTGGCCTATCTGAGCAGAGAAGCCGAACAAAGCACAAGCAAGCTAGACACACATTCATTTCTCTCTCTCTGCTAGTACACAAACATTCATTTCTCTCTGTTCTTGTCTGTGACTCTGACATGACTAGCTGGATAAAATCCCTGCCTTTCCTTTTCTGCTATGATGGACAGAAACCTGACACTGTAAATTCAAATCAACCACTTTGACCCCTAAGTTGCTTTTGCCATAAATTGTTGATAATAGCAACAGAAACTACACACACACAAGTGTGAACCCTGTGAATGATGGTGGGACATGAAGGAACCTTGTCTCTGATAGAACACGATATCATGAGTTCATGGCTTTAACCTGTAAAAGTTCATGCAGAATAAATATGGATTCAGGCCTCTGTTACTTAGCATACATAACATTTAGCTAAACATATTCTAACCGATTTATAGTCATGCCCTGCATAGACTCTATTTGGTGGGTCCCTTTGCAATGTTCATGAAATGATGAGTCACTAGAAATAGAGATGACCCCAGCATCTCAAGTGTGTGGCTGTTAATGAATGGATGGAGACGTCCTGTAACATGGAGTTACACGGAATCCACCTTTTCTTGTCCTGTTGATATTATCTGTTGATATTTTCTTGTGCTGACTTGACATGCATTATCTCTCCATCTGTCAAGTCTACCCTTCTCCCTCGCAATAGCAACAACAAAGACAAACAACAAAACATCCAAGCAACAGTGGGGAAGAACGTTCAGATTAAAGATGACTGAAGGCATCTTAGCCAGCTCTACTACAAATGAAACAAACTGACAAATGGGCAGATACAAAAGGTCAGTAACCAACGATTTCCTCCAGTTAAGTTTCTGCTATTTGGCTGCTGAGATGTGAAAGGAGCTTGCTGCTAAGCTTGATGACCTGAGTTTAATCCATGCTTAGGAGAAATCTGACTCCTGCAGGTAGTACACCATATATATATATATATATATATATATATATATATATATATATATGTGTGTGTGTGTGTGTGTGTGTGTGTGTGTGTGTGTGTGTGTGTGTGTGTGTGTGTGTGTGTAGATGATATCAGATAAAAAGTAAAAAATAAATCACTGTAATTGGAAAAAAGTCTGTTTGCACTTCTGTTATAAAGCTAGTGTCCTAGTTCAACTCTATCAGTCACGGCTAGCTTTTGTTCAGGTGACTCATTCTGCAGTCACTTCAGGCAGAGTGATGCTGTCCCCAGAATCCTACTTCCATAGCCATTCCATAGAAATACTGGACACAGGCACAGAACAGTAATAACAGCCATCTGTCTCTTGACAGTCAGAAGAACAGTTGTTTCCTCTCACGGAGCCTTCATTCCCAGCACGTTCAAGATTTGGATTTGGTTTTTGTCTTTTCTAGAAGTGTGAACGTAATAATAAGCACATGGTAGAAGCAGTCAGATAAAGTCCATTCTTATCAGCCGTTCAAACAGCCTCATTATTTGGTGACCATAAACATGGTTTGAAGTCCCTGCTCCTGCCACGCTGAAGCCTTCCGGTAAGAAGGCTGAGTAAGATTGAAAGTCTAAGATTACAGTAGAAAGGGACAAGGAGGTATTTCAGTTCTTGTCGGTCTGCTAAAAGCCCCTGGCCAAAAACAGCTCTCTGTCTGAAAGACAGTAAATTTCTTCCATTGCTGAAAATAAATGTATTTTTTGGAAAAGCCAGACAGGACTCGGGCAGGAGAAACATGCCTGGTACATGTAGGGAAGGTGTGGGAGACAATTACTAATAGCCACAATTACTAATAACCATTCTTTAAAACAGGCAGGTCCCTATCTAACCACAGAAAGAGCCTGGTGATTCTCCCATGGCGAAAGGGGAATTGTAAAAGCATTGTAGAAAACACCTCTCCATGTTGGTTCTCTCTAAACACTAATTGTATCCTCTTGGGTGTCAGGACCCTTCTTTTCAATCTCCCTGTTAGCATGCCAGCCCCACAGGACTGGTGATAGAGGTAGAATATTCTGGTTGGCTTCCCAAGGGAAAAGGGTCTGATCTGTGTGACTCCAGTCTCTTTACTTTAGATTGCCTTCAGTGTTGAACTACTTTTGAAATAAAGCTTAGGATAGGAAATAGAAATGTGAATGAATGCATCTTCTCAATTTTCTTTCTTTTCTTCTTTCATGTGTATGTGTATATGCATGCTCATGTATGCAGAGACGTGTGTGTGTGTGTGTGTGTGTGTGTGTGTGTGTGTATGTGTGTGTGTGTGTGTGTGTGTACATGCCTGCATGGAGACTAGAGTTCAGCCTCAGATGTCATTCCTAGGGCTGCTGTTTATCTTTGAACTTGGAGCTTTGCAATCCAGCTATGTCCACTGGCCAGTGAGCCCCAGAGATCAGCCTCCCTCTGCTTCTCTAGCACTGGGATTTGTTTTACACAGGCTCTGAGGACTGAACTCGAGGCTTGATGCTAGTAAGAAAAGCATTCTGCAAGCTAAACTCTCTCAGCCCCTTCTGGTTCTTTCTTTTTGTAAATATTCAACAGAAACCCAGGCATCTCTTCATTAGATTAGCAGAGATGGCAACTTGAGCTCTTTGCAACAAGTGGGTGGGGCATGAGCTGAGGAAACTCACTGGTGGGCGTCTAGGCTCAACTTTACCACTCTTCACTGTGATGAAGGAATGAATCGTAATAGACTGATGGACTCTTATAGCATAGATGACATGTTGAGTTGTGATGTCTCCAACTGCTGGAGTGAGGTAGCTTTTGGAGAAGCCATGACAAAAGCAGAAATCATAGCTATTCATAAGCAAAATGAGCATCAGGGCTTATGTGGAGGGTGGAAGGGTAGGATCAGCAAATATACTCACCTCAAATGGGTGGATAGATAGATAGATAGATAGATAGATAGATAGATAGATAGATAGATAGATAGATAGATATGATGATTAGATTTAAATGTCAACTCAACTCAACTCAACCTAGTGTCACCTGGAATGCAATCACACAGGGTTGGATTCTTGGGTATATCTGTGAGAGACTGTCTCAAGGAAGTTACTTGATGTGAGAAGACACACATCACTGTGGGTAGCATCATTATCCAAGGCAGAGAGTTCTGAACTGTATAAGAGTAGAGAAATTGAGTAGAGCACAAGCAAAAGAACATGGGTACGTCTGTTGCTCGCTGCTCTTGGCTGTTGGTGTGATGTGACTATCTGAAGTTTTTTCCTTGACTTCCCTATTGGGGCTTGGTGTTTTGCTATGTATTGTAATGCTAAGTGAGGGCCCCCAAGATTGGTTGCCACAGATAAGAGAGAGTCCTCATATAGACCTAAATGATTCTACGTGGCCTTGTCTCCAAGCTATTTCTGATTGAAAAATAAAAGAAGCTGACAGCCAATAGTTGGGAAGGAGAGACATGGGCTTGGGGAATCAGAGGAGAACCACAAGAGGGAGAAAGTGGATGCAGGAGAAACCACCATGGGTTGGGTGAGTCATGAAAATGTGGCCCTGAGAGCTAGGCAATTGGAGATAAGAGCAGCCTAGATGAAATGTGGTAGTAATAACTCGGGGTTATTGATAGGAAGTAGATTTTAATAACATAGATGGTTGATACCTGCCCAGCTTTTGTGGTACTTAATGCTTATTTCAAATATAAAAGTTGTGTGAGTCTTTTATCCAGCTACTGAATGATTGACGCGGGGTAGAAATCCTGGATTGCTATCAAAAATTCCTACAACACTTCCCCACAACGATGAACTGTAACCTGAACTGTGAGCTGAAATGAAGTCCCCTTTCTTTGTTGGGGTGTTTCATCACAGAAACAGAAATCAAACTAAAGCACTAGATAAATGGAAATGTGTTTAGAGGTGATTAGTTATGCAAATGACACAGATGAGGAGACTGTTTACAGAGCGTAAGGAAACCTATGAACTCTCTCCCTGAAGAGAGCAACACTCAACAACAAACTCAGATGTTTGTATGTGCTTCTAAGGTCGTCCCAGAAGACTCTTGCAGCTGTAGATTCAGAAACTGCGAGGAAATGTTGGTCTGAACCCCCACTGCACTGCCTCCTTTCCTCTTCTCACTTACAGTTCTTCACGGTAAGGATTCAAGCTTGCATCAGAGTCACCTGAGATGTATACCATGCATATTCTGGTACCAGGTCATTGGACTCAGACTGAATTTTATTTTGGTCCTGGTGCACTGAACCCTTTAGAGCTCCTGGAAATTCCAGCTTCATGTGCAGGAGCATTTTATGTAATATTTCTCTTCTCATCTTGGGGTTTGCACACCTGCATCTACGCAGAAACATTAAGAATTTTCAAAGCAGAAAACCACTTTATTTTTTACCTGTCCTTCCTATGAGCTCCAAACAATGAACTTCAGTTTTTGGTACACACTTCCTGTGGGGTTGTCTAACCAGCCCAAGATGATTGGAAATGTCATGATTTATTGGGTTCTAACTTTCTATCTCTCAGTGGCTAGTGTGCACAGAATGTGCTTATTAAGAGTTGCTTGTTGATTTTTACAATCCTGCATCTTTTCTTGTCCTCTAGAGCCAGCCAGGCTTCCTACCCTTCTACCATCGGGATCTAAATGTCTGTCATTCACCGTCCATTTCCTTTTGCATTTTTAAATGTTTGTCACGTATGCTCCTGTGTCTACATCATCTGACCTCTTTTTATTAAGAAATGTTCTGTGGAGTTTATCCTCAGTTTTTCTGTTTTTTCCCCTGCTTCTCCATGGCTCTTTCACAGAAAGCCCTTTGTGTTGAGCAAACAGACTCTAATCTGCAAATCTCACTCCAGACTCCAACAGAGACGCCAGGTGAGCGTCCTAACACCAGCTGGAAACAGCTGTTCATGTGGTCCAGAGCAGCGAGCAGGGACTGTGTCCGCAGTTCTGTCTGATGGGCCTCTGGTCCAGCAAGCTCAGGGATGAAGCCATGAGCACAAATGTTTGCCTTGCTGGCTGCAAGTCCTAAGAGCAGCTGCCTGCTGATGGGTGATAACTGGTGTAATGATTCCACACATTCAGACGCTGCCAGGCACGAGGAATCTGGGAACTCCCCATGCCATCCCTTGCTGGTTGGCCGAATCGTTATCTTCCAGCATGCAGGCAACAAAGACAGCAAGAGCCAAAAAGTGTCTGATACAAAGATGCTCATTATAACCCTAGCAATTTTAACACCCGGGGGTGGGGGGAGGGGAAGAACTCAGTGTCCTCACTGGCATATTTACCAAGAAAAAAAAAAAACATGCACAGATGCTCAGCATGGTTGTAGTCATGACACCCACAGATTAGAGTGGCAGAGCTGGATACGGTTAATAGAACTGAGGCTCATGGGTAAAATGGACTCAGATCTGAAGTTGGCGGAACCATCTTCTAGAAATAATTTCTTGAGGCTGATTGGCTTTCTGATGAGGCCAGATTCCACTCAAGCACCATACTTGGTGTATTATCTGCCCATAGGTTTTTGGCCCACTGATGTTTAAAGAAGGAACTTTAAATTAAAGTAGGCTGTCAAAATCACTCAAAGTATCAATGTCAAGTGGAAGATTACATACACTTAATACATGTATACGTATAGCTTTTAAAATATTTTGTTTTGTATTTACCCAAGCGTATCATGTGTTTGAGCTGAATCCTTGACCACACTTCCTCACGTCCAACCTCTCTCACCACTTCTTACTTCATGTGTCCCCTCCCCTCCCCATCACTCTCTCTCCCTGCTTTTTCCCCCTGTGTCTCTCTTGTAATGTTAATTGGGTGCATTTATTGCCACCTATATGTGCATGGATGTATGACCATGATGCAGTAAACATGGGCAGCCCTTCAAGGTCTGCATCCCTGAAAAGGACTGGCTCTCACTCTCTCAGCAGTGATCAATTGTCATGAGCTCCTCTGATAACTGTGGGACTCCCACAGATGTACTGAGACTGTGTCTGGCTTGACTTTGTACTGTAGATGCAGCCACAGCTACTGTGGGCGAGCTCATGTGTGCAGCTGCACTGACAGGTCCTGCAGATGCTGTGTTTTCACAGATAGCTGCTCTCTCTGCTCTTACCGCCTTCCTGGCTCCCATTTCACGATGCTCCCTGAAGCTTGAGGCTCTGGGGTTTAGAACATAGATGCTCCGTTTAAAGCGGAGCACCTCCAGTTTCGCATTCTCTGCATGCTGATCAGTTAGTTGTATAGAAGTCTTTGTATTTATGGGCCTCTAGTTACATTTCCATCCATATTCACTGCCACTGATACAGTCCAGGCATGACCCTCCCGTGTGTAGATCCATTCCACTGGAGGGATCTTAGTTTCCTCCGTCTGCTTGCTCTTGCTCTTTTACCCCATTCTTCACACGGGAGGATTTCCCAAACTCATAATGGATCTGCTTGATCATTTCATTAATATTCTTTGATTGCCTATAAAGGATTGCCCAGATTCTATTAAAGGTAGAGTCTGTCGCAAATTCCTACTCCTTCCAAATACCAAACAGACCTATTTAATGAAAGAAGCGGACAAGCTTCAACCTACTTGAGTTTCTGTCCGCACCACTATGTGTGAAATAACCCTTTCTTCTTTATCTTCTGCTGTGGCCTGCTTTGGACCATGGATGACTGTGTTTCCCACATTCTGCAGAATGTCAAACTTGAAGGATGTTATCAGGAGACAAGAAATCTTAGATTTCTGGTGTAGGTGATTAAAGCATCCTAAGGCACTAGAGAGAGCCTCTGAGAAATCTTGGGGGTGGGGGGAAGCATGATAATTTACTTATTTACCCATTCACTTACCAAATGTAATCAAACTCAGACTACATTCTTGGACACCCTTTTCTCCTCATTTGTTTCATGAATCAACTACCAGGAAACTGTTCTTCAATGTCCACACATGCGATCCTTCAGTCTTCCCCTCCTCTTCCTGCCACACTCAGAGGTGGAGGCCTCTGTTTCCTAGTGGCCTGTGCCCATTATTTCCAGATCATTGTGCCCACGTTCGTGATTCTTAGCAAGTTACTTGCCTTTTTTTTTTCCTGTTTGTAACTTACAAAGCCCAACTTCAGATGGGAGTTAATAAAGTGGGGTGATTAAATAGCTCAGATGTTCAGCAAGCAGAGTAGTAAGTGACACGGTTGGTTATAATTCGGGTTCTCAGTGGAAATGATTGTTTCTTCTCCTGACACATTAAGAGACAGTGGACAGAGCCCGTAGAGTTCTGTGCTGCCAGTGACGTGGGAGACAGAGCCCACTAGCATTTCTTGGCCAGTGATCAGCCTATACAGTCCCCTTGTACCCTCAAGGCAAAGACATATTGAGCTAAAATGTCACTTGTGCTATAAATTAAATACCTTCATTGCAATGATGTAAGTCATTGGGACTTACTGTTTTTCTCTCACTTCTAATGGCAATGCTAGATTTTTTTTCCCCTTTGGATGCTAGAAAACCTGGGTACCTTTGACATTAGATTCATGTGTCTGCAGGTCTATGACTTAAAAATAGATGGCTTCCTAACTCAATTTAAATTATAAAAAATAAGAGAATTTATTTAAATGATCCAAATTTGATAATATGCTCAATGTAAGACCAGATGTTCCAATGGTTCGAGAATGGGCTATGTCTTAAATCTTCAGAAATTTGGAGCAAGAGTTGGGATTGGGGGACAAATTAAATTTAGACAAAGTTAAGATGTATTGCACTTTAAATTAACTTCTTTATATGTGATATAAAAGGACCAGTTATCTCCTAGACACACTTGGTGATGCTTATTTTAGTGCATGCTAGGAAGTCGGTCATGGGTTAGAAGGATGGCTCAGTGGCCAAATGCTCTTCTAAAAGATTCAGCTTCAGTTCCCAGCACCCACAAAGTGACTTACAACCATCTGTAACTCAAGCTTCGAGGAACTGAACTTCCTCTTCTGGTCACCTCAGGCACTGCACACATGTGGTGCACACATACACACACACACACACATACACACACACACACACACACACACACACACACACACACACGCACGCAGGCCAAAAAAACAAAACAAACAAACAAAAAACCCACCATAAAATACTGAATAAATTGTTTTTCAAGTTAAAACAATGAGAAAAATTGAACCCAAAGGTTAAAGCATGTGTGATGTTTAATAAATATTTGATGTAGCTATCTGATGTTGAATGCTGATTGAAAGACAGAGAAAAAAGCCATCTAGACCCACAGTCTCTGACATTAAAAAGAATTATTGTCATTTGTGGTCTAGACAGAGTAGGAAGTACATTGCTTTTATGTTTGGTTTTAATTTTGATTTCCAAATATCAGCCACTGAGCTCTGAAACTCATTTGCTTACAGAAGCATCGCACCGGCTGATTAAATATATCTCCTAACCATGGTCTCAGGAGTTGATTTAAGGCAGTGAAATATGCATAGTTTGAAATGTTTGGTGTCAGGGCAACATTTAAATCCTCAGACCAATTAAGTCTAATTACTGAGTGGATGGTAATACTTTTCCTCAACAATGTGAAGGTTAAATTAAAATTCGTTTTCAAATTAGAAGGAAACACCTACTAGCTGTCAATCATTCCAATATTTATTTGAGGCTATGCTTTAGAAAAATACAAAGATAAGAATTATTATCTCTAAGTCAGTTTTTTTCTAGTATTCTGAGTACTGCATTCGGAGCCTACAAAAAAAGAAAAAGAATCTTTTTTTTTTTTTTTTAACTAGCACTGCAGCAAACTTACAGCAAACCTTTTTAAAGTTCATGAAACAAAACCTAGCAAAGGCACCAAGCACGCATGAACTGATGGTGAATCACAGCTTTAAAACCTCAGGAACTTCTGAACAACTCATGAGCTCCTGACACCAAGTCTCACTGTCCTCTATAGCTTTATTAAAAATATATAATGCTGCCCCGCTTGATCCAAGCTTTACCTACAAGTGCGTTAGGTAAATACCCAGGTACAGAGATTAGTGGAGGAGAAAAATCTTACAAAATAGTTGACAAAAATGTTCATCTTGTAGGGTATAAAAATGGCCAAGTGGCTACATTCATGTAACAAGAAATGAAGGTTGTTCTGGAAATGAAGGTCATTTGTGCTGCAGGAACACATGCACGGAGCTAAAATTTTGTTTGCTGACAGAATGAATGAAGTCAAGGGTATTACATAACACAGAAACAAAAAACACAAGAAAAGGTCAATGTTACCTTCATCTGCTAATGCTCAATTTTGTGCCAAGTACATTTAAAATAAACCCATACTTTATATAATAAGTCATGTGATACCCACTATAGAGCCCCTGTCTCCATCTGTTTCTGATATGGTTCAAACCTCCTGTCACGCCTAATGTGGCAGTTAATATTCATCGATGACCATCTTGCCAGGATCTACAATCAGCTATAAGATTTGGGGCATGTTTAGGGAAGGGTTTTCTCCATTGAGCTTCTTGAGGTATGTCAACTGCCCTGTTTGTGGGTAGCACCAGTCCATGGGCTTGAGCTCTAAGCTACAGAAAACAGGAGGCTGGACACCAGCTGCAGAAGCAGTGGAACCTGACTGTCTCCATGAGCTATAATCTAAAACAAATCATGAATTCTGTCATAAAAAAAACTTCCTACCCAAGTAAGTGGGGAATCAGGAACAGCGCTGACTGTGTCATGCTATGAAACACTGAATTTATCTATTCTGTTGGTATTTTGCTAAGAGAATGACTCTGACGAATATATTTGAGTTGATAATCTCATGGGACACTTGCCATTTGCATTAGTTGGTTTTCTATAGCTGCAGCTGAAGTAACTAAGAGACAAACCTAAAGAGAGGAATCGCTCATTTTGCCTCAAGGTTTAGAGTTTTGTCTCTGACACGACAGGCACCATACAGTGGAACAAAGTAGCATACAGAACTTTGGTCAGGAAATAAAGACAGTGCCCACCCGTGTGAGATTTCTCCTTCCCCCCCCCCCCGCTTCCTCTAGCTTGGCCTCTAGCTATGGGATGGTGCCGCCCAAACAGCTCAGGTCTATCCCCCTTAGTTAATACTTCATGGAAACAACATCACAAATATACATGAGCTAATACCCTGGTATATCTCAAGACAACCAAGTTGACAGTCATACTTAACTATCATCACCATTAACAAGAAATTAGGAGCAGGTGATATAGAAATTCCTGCCAAACCCAAGTAGATCCCAGAACTGAATTTCATTAGTAAAATCACCTTCTAACTGCTCACCTGTAAACAAGGCATATAAAACAACACCCTCTTTTCAAGAAAAGAAACAATACTTTGATTGACTGAACAAATGCATATTTTTTTTAGAGATTTTGATACATTTTATTTAGGTTTGTATTAATATCTTATCACTTCCAGGATTCTGAATCCTCCAAAGGGAGGTTTTCAGATGTACTTTGGTGTTGATATTTTGGTACATCAGTGAGTGATGAATGCACCCATTAGTAATTGTTCATATCTAGCAATGTATGAATTGGTAGACATGCTAACAATGCACTCATGTGAGTGCCTGTGAAATGTTCTCTGCATCCTCTGTGAACACTCCCTTCCTTTGCAGCTAGCTTACACAGCATGCATGTCCAAGTATATGTGAAATTGCTCTCTTGTCTTCATAAAAGGGAAAACATTTGAAACATTGATTTTTACATCCAGGTCAATACTTGTATTTTCTTGGAAGTAAATTTCCAAACCAATCACAATCAAGGAAAGTCAGCTTTTCAGCCATGAAACTAGACATAGTCCACTATTGTTCTCAAGCAACATCTCAAAACCAGAAACATAATCCAGGTGACTGGCTTTAATCAAACCATAAATATCATGGTAAGCAGTTATTTGATGATTTTCTGCCTACTTACCTTCCCTTATCTGTTCTTTGATAATAGGGCATTTTCTTATAGTTCTTGCTTATACTTAAATATCAGATTTATTTTTTATTTAAAGTTAATTTTGTATGTAGTGTGTGTGTGTGTGTGTGTGTGTGTGTGTGTGTGTGTGTGTGTGTGTGTGTAAATTTCCAAGTACGGTCTTGTGTCCACCAAGGAATTATTGTTCCTCCAAGGAGAACCAGATCCATTGGCAATCACTGAAGTAAAGTTGTCCTAGGAAGCCTTGGAACTGAAAATTTCTTTAGCAGAGTAACTAACACCCATTTGGGCAAGAGATCTGTTTTACTTATTCAGAATGTATAGTAAACTCTCAGTATTGTGTCTGCCATATAGCATGAAACCAGCTGAAGTTTCTGAAGTGAATGGGAGGGGGAAGGGGGTGTTGAATGTCTTAAACAATGTCACTCCACTCATCATCGCTGATCATCTATTCATATGCTTGCCAAAGTAAGTGCTCAAGAAATGTTAACTAAAAAGCCAAGTAGAATGATAAACCATGTATAGCATTTATTATTTGTCTTGTGGTATAATAAGTTATTTCCTGAAGTACCTATAAAAATCACAGGTGTATGAAGTTGTAGGCTGAATGGTTTTCATCTCTTTTATAATGCTACACTATAAGTTATGACATTCAAAACTTTTATGAAAGTTTCATTGTATAATCACAGAAGCATAATGGAGTATGGCAAGCCTAGACCCCTGGATAAAACCTGCACTGTATGGCACTGAGGTCTAGAGACAGTCTTCCATCTTCAGAGGTTTTGTGGCTCTGTGTAAAAGCTACTTGTGACATTGTGACTCTACAGAACTCAGCGCCTTGCATGGAGAGTATCATGGGTATTATGAAGGTCTGCAGAAAAGAGGGGGAAGTTTCAGTCCTCAACATATAAAGAGTCTAGAAAGGAAAATAATACCCCGCTACACACCATTAGAACAACAGGAAGCAGTATGTAATCAGATACTCAGGTGTGCCTTCCACTAGCATAGGAGGGAAACATCAAGCAGGTAGCCAGCTGGAGCTGTGGGACTTGAGGTCAATCATCAAGACTTAGACATAGGGAAGAAGGGGAAGAGCATCACTGAGATGTGGAAGGCAAATGCTGCCAAAGTCATGAGGACAATGGGTGAAAACATGAGGAACAGACAAAGATGGCCTTGTCTCTGAAACAGAGAGATGAAGGGACCATCTCCTAACAGAGCAACAAATGGCATAAGAAGGATGATCCATTGTTAATTAGTCATGTTCCAGGCACAAGTAATGAAAAATGTAGTATGTTTGCTTGATAGCATCAAATGGCGGAACCACAAGTCTTTGACAATAATAATAATGATAACAATAATAATAATAATAATAATAATAAGTAGTAGTAGTTATGGGCTGGAATGATGGCTCAATGGTTAAGAGCATTGGCTGCTTTTCAGTACCTCATGGTTCAAGACCCATAACCAACATGGCATTTAAAATCACCTGTAACTCTAGTTCTAGGGTATCTAAAGCCTTTTTCTGACTTTTATGAGTACCAGGCATGTGGGTTGTACACAGACATAAATACAGACAAAACACTCATCCACATAAAAAATAAAATAATTGCACACAGACTCCCTTTGCAATGGAGAACTTTAATAACATATCTAGTTTATTCTGTTTCTCAGGGACCATGTGAATTATTCCCAAAAGACTCTGCAGGACAATGCCCCCCCCCACCCCCGCAGCAGACAGATATTAGCCAATGTTTGTTGTCTGGTGCTGAGATGGGCATGTTTCTGCCAGTTTTTACCTAGTTTCATTCAATTTATACATAAACAGGGAGCCTTGCTGTGGGAAAGCGGCTTCCACAGTGAAACAGATAGGATTCAAATATATAATTCCTCCTTTTCTGCATGTAAAATTCTAGGCAAGTTACTCTACCATCCAGGTCTTCTTTGTTTTTATTTGTGAGATAGGAGTGTTGGTGGGTGAATGTGTGAAGGAGTGTATTCTGCTCACCCAAATAAAAATGTACTGAGATTCCATCTCTTGGGGGAATATGTCCCATAAAGAAATGGGAGATGAGGGTAAGAGAGCAGGAACCATGGCAAAGTGGCTGTGGATCCTTATAAAGAATCAGGGTTCAGCTCTCAGCACCTACATAGCAGTTCGCATTCATATGTAGCTCCAGTTCTAATAGATCTAATGTCTTCTCTGGCATTGTACACATATGGTGCCTATTCTTACATGCAGACAAATATATGCATATTTGTAAATGCATAAAAGTAAATCAATCTTTAAAAGGCAAGGGCAGTCTTTGCAGTCAATAGAGGTGAGAATGGGCCCTAATCCAGTAACCTACCTAATTGCCAACATTTAAAAGGAAACTGAGATACAGACAAACACATAAAGGACACATCATAATAATAAAGCCACGAAGGATATAACAAGCCAATGCAAGTCAGAGAGACCTGGCACATTCCAGAAACAAGGACGATCTGTGAATAGTTCAGGACCTGCTTCTCATACCTTGATTTTAGAGTTCTAACTGATGACTTTGTGCCTAGGTACATAGTTCTGTATTCTAGGTAAGATATCACTACCAAAGCAAGCTGGTATGAGGACCACATACCTTTGCCCTGGTTTTGCAACTTTTTATGAATCTATAATTATTTCAAAATTAAAAACAATGGGACTCTGAAGAAAATCAATGAGACAATTCATGTAAAATGCTTTGTTTATCAAAGTATCCAAGCAATATTTCTGGGATTATTTTTGAAATCAATAGGTTTATAGCCATGCTGGAGAATCCTGATTGACTTAAAGGGCTGAAGTTGTCTAATTACATGAGATATTGACTATAGATCAACTGTGAATTACCTTGTCCTTTTAACCTTGGGACCTGAAACAGTGCGTATCCCAGATGCACTGCGGCTGGTTTCTAGGAATTGCTGACGTGCCGTGGTTTTCCTCTGTGTTCTACAGAGTCTCAGAAAGTTCTTCCCTCACAGTGTATGGTCGGTCTCTTGGGGCTTATGTACTTCCTTAGACCCTGCCTATTATGTTTTATGTGTGTATGTGTGTGAGTGTGTGTGTGTGTGTGTGTGTGTGTGTGTGTGTGTGTGTGTGTGTGAGCATGCGTGCTCATGGGCAGGCACTGTGATTTGTTCCTTATCTCCATAGTAACAAGTTAGCCATATGTGATAAGAGCAGCATAGCACCCAAGGGTCTATCCCTGAATGTTGGCATTCTCACCCACACAAACACTCGTAGGACTCACATCCCACAAGCTACACATTAGAGACATCAGCTTATATGCAAATGAATAAAATGTTTTTTTCTTACTCTGTTGATTCTTTGAGAATGTCTCACACACACACACACACACACACACACACACAATTATATTCAACCATACAACTCTCTTCTTCAACTCACTTCTCCACATGTCCTCATGTCCTGCTGCTAACTTCATGTTTTCTTTGATGCTGTTCAGCTGTGCTTGGATATTGAGTCAGTCATTGGAGTATGGGCCACCTAGCAGTGGCTGTGTCCCCAAAGAAGGAGTCTCCCTCTACCAGCAGCTATCAACTGTAATAGCTCTTCTGTTAGGGTTGGAGCATTGTGAACACCTCCCCCCTCCATGCCTACTTTTTCTTGGCTTGATGGTGTGCAGCTCTTGCACTGGTAACCTCAGCTGGTATGAATTCATGAATATAGCAGTCATGTCATATTTGGAAGGTAAAGCTCACAACACTCCTATCTGCCCTCTGGCTCTTAACATTATTTCTGCCTTCACTTTCTTGATATTCCCAGAGCTTTGACAGGGGAATCATAAACCTGGTACAAAGTCCATGCCCTAGGCTGAAACCTATTATTGTTTTAATGAATGGTCATGTCAAACTTCTTTTCAAATATTCATGTTTATACAACAGGTCCAGACTGTTCTCAACTTGGGTCAGAGAAGCTGTTTGAGGGCAGCTCAATGCAGAGACTCATTACTGGTCCAGTTGTTGAGAATAAGAGGCTGTAAGTACTTAGCCCTAAACACTTTTATCAAATGTACAAAGATTTGGGGGAGTTATGACTTAATTCCAGCACTTAGAAAATGAATCTTATAGGATTAAGTTAGTTTTTGTTAACAGTTCAGGGCCTCCTTTTGATTTGAATATTTCAGAGGTTGCCTGAAGTGATCTGCCCACAGAGAGCACAGTATCTTCCCACTTTGCTATAAGAAATAAAGGCAAGCCAGGCAGTGGTGGCACACACCTTTAATCCCAGCACTCAGGAGGCAGAGGCAGGTGGATCTCTGAGTTCGAGGCCAGCCTGGTCTACAAAGTGAGTTCCAGGACAGTCAGGGCTATACCGAGAAACTCTGTCTGGAAAAACCAAAAATAAATAGATAGATAAATAAATAAATAAATAAATAAATAAATAAATAAATAAGAAAAAAAGAAATAAAGGCAAGGCAGGATCAGGACAGAGCAGGCATGGAAGTCACAGTAGTCAGGACACCAAAGGTTTGTTTTTCTTCAGATTGTCTGATTAAAGAATATATAGCAACTGAGGAGATGGCTTAGTTGGTGAAGCACTTGTCTTGCAAACATAAGGATCTGAGTTTGCTTATCAAGGACTCATAAAAAGCCAGGTGCATCAGCGCTCCCTTGTAATTCCAGAAATAGAGAGGTACAGATGGGTAGAAGCCCAGGGCTTTCTGGCACAGAGATCTAGCTGAAGAGGTAAACTTCAGATTCTAAGAAAGCAACTGAAGATGACAATTGACATTGACCTTTGCTCTACACACACACACACACACACACACACACACACACACACACAGCAGAGGAGGGAGGGAAGGAGAGAGAGAGAGAGAGAGAGAGAAGAGAGAGAGAGAGAGAGAGAGAGAGAGAGAGAGAATGCATACACATACATACTCGGAGAAATGATATATACTAAGCGTGTTTCCAATCAGGGTTCTCACTGTGAGTAAAATAGGCAAAGCCTGCTCCTGTGGATATATCTAAACACAGAAGAAACAGTCAAGAAAGCAAATAGGCACCCAGTCATTCTTCAAAAGAAAACCACCCATGCTACTCCTGTGGTTGCTGACAGAGGGACAAGCCATGTGTTGGCTAAAGGATTGACATGGGACACTCACCGAGTAGTTGACTGTGGAGCTTAGCAGGAGCTAGCTGGACTGAAATGGAGAAGCCCAGGGTTCCAGGCAGGGAATATTCAAGGACTGGAAGAAAGAAATCTTCAAAAATAGGAGGATAAATAGAAGATCTAGGTCATTTTGGAGACTATGGCCATGTTTATTAATTGATAAGTATTGTGGCCAATTCTGGGAAAGTCTTTTGTAGAAGTAGGTAATTAATAAATATTTGCCAAATGATTAATGAAAAAGTGGGTAGATACTTAGTAAATGTTTGGCAAATTACTTAGCTGAGTTAGCTACCTGTGGTTTTATTATTTTTTCTTCTTACTGTTGTGGTCAAATGGATGACAAGGAAGAACTCAAGGCAGGTAAGTTTCTGGGATCATGGCTTGAAAGAATTTGGTCCGTGGTGATATGGTGATATGGCTGTGGCAGCAGGAACACAAAGCAATTGATTATATTATGTCAGGAAGCAGAAAGAGATGGAACTGAGAAACAACAGCTGGGTTATAGCCTCAGTATCTCTGTTCAGGGAGCTACTTCCTCTATGGAGCTGGAGTCTACCTTCCCAAGATTCCACAGTCTCTATAAGTAGGACCATCAGCTGGGGACCAATAGTTAAAAGACATGAGCTTATGGGGGAAAGTTTCCATTCAATCCTCTCTGGCTACATAGCCTTTACATCCTATTCCATTTCATATCCGTGCTCAGGCATAGTCAGTATCTGAAACGCTGTTGGAATTAAGCCACAGTTGTTTGTATCAGGTGTGAACATTTTATAAATAGGAAGGTGTGGGTTGAAAGGGATACCATCACTTATCACAGCCAGACTTGTATCTATCTGGAGAAGACAGTATCTTCTTGATAGACTGCATCTACTTATACAGAACCATGGCTGAGCTGTGGACAGAATCCCATACATATTTCATCTTATTCAGAAGCCAAGACCCTGAGATGAAAAATGAAGTTGGAGCTGTCAAATTCAGAACTTGGGCAGACATTTTGATACAGAGTCTGTCTGCAACAAGAATTAATGGTGCCAGAGGCAAGGGACACAGCAATGGTTCCAGGTTCCTTCTGAAACTAAGGCCACAATACTACAGAGATAATGACTTAACAGTTGAAAAGAGAGAGCCACGCATAGTGGGTATCCACTAAAGATTGCTAAATGGTACAGACTATGATCAGCGTCTGTAGACGTGCACAGAGACCTGTAGACAAAGACAATCAAAATGCTGCATTATCATGACATGTTAAAATTAACTTCCTTGGGAAAAAAATCACTGCAGTTCTGGATGTTTGATTCCCAGGCTGTGCTTGTTCAATCCAATACTCTTTCTTTGAGTAATGTTTAAGTGAACTTCTTTCTAGAGATGTTATGATATTTGTCTCCTGTGGCTGTTATCTAATAACATGCTTAGGACAGAGAAGGTCTTGAGCACGCATGCACTGGTTGATTCTGCCTTTCCTTTTTATCGTGCTATCACTATGTATTCCTGTATTCTGTAACTCACTATGAGTATGATATTCCTTGCAAAGGAATGGGTATGGGGTTTTGAATTCCAAGCATGGAAGAATAACATGTAACATGTCAGTTATTTGCTCACAGCACACATGTGTGACACAGTCAGTGTAACTCATTTAACAAAATGAAAAAAAAAAAAAAAGGAAAGTCATGCAACTCTAATACTTGATGAAGAAGATGCCTAACAAGGTTTTCTTCTGAAATTTACAGAGTTGTGGAGGATACAAGTTCCTTGTTAATGGGATGAAAATGTAGACGTCCCTTCTCATTAATCCTATTCAGTGCTAAATCAATGGCATGAACCAAGGAGACATAAGACCAATATAGGTACATAAAAATTATTTTGAAAATATAGCTGTGGTGTGTGTAGTTATGCCCACCTTAGTTCCAGAACTCTCCAGGCAGAATTGAGGAGTCTCTGTGAATTTGAAACCAACTATGTCTCTCACTCATATAGTGAGTTCCAGGCCAGCAAGCAATATGATAGTGACATGCTATCTCAAAAATAACAATATAAACAAACCAAAGAAACACAGCTATATAATGTTAAAGCAAGGAAGTATATTCATTTTTTGTGTAGCTCTTTCTAAGACATATAAGTCTAATGAGGACACAAAATTCCAAGAATAAAAGTCAGTCTAAGAAAGCAATTGAGTTTGTGATTGCTTACAGCCTTTCTTTTCTTTCCATTTTAATTTAGTTTAGCTTAGAGATTGATACAAGGCCTCACTCTGTGTCTGAGGCTGGCCTGGAGCTCACTGTTAATTTGCATAGCCTTAAACTCATTGGCTCTGCTCTTCCCTCAGCTCCCTGAGTACAGAGATTATAGAAATGAGTTACCACATGCTGTTTTGCTTCTAATAAATCATATGCTTGGCTTCAGTATGAACTAATAATCAGGAGCAAATTTTATGAAAGATATGCAGGACCCCTATATTAGTTGTTACAACAAAATATCTAAGACAACTAAATTATAGAGAGAAAGAAACATTTGGTTTGGGTCACTACTTTAGACCTGTAACAATGGAATGCACCATGGCTGGAGCATGTGGTGTAGCCAATCCTTGTACCTAATGGCCAAGAAGAGAATGAAGGTAAGGAAGTTGCCAGGACTCACAGACCTCCTCACATCTTCTATGACCTAAACACCTCCAACAAGGCCACTACCTTCCAACAGTGTCACTCTGAGGCCTTTACAACTGGGCCTTTGGAGAACATTGAAAGTCAAAATGATAGGAAAGCTTTATACAGATAATTACAAATAATTGGAGAAAAAAAAAGGGGTGCATGGTTTGTAAGACACAACATTAAGTAATCAGATTTGTTATGAAAAGACTTTCTCTTAATCTCTAGACTTAACTGCAATCTCAATTCCAATCCCAGTGAGACTTTTGCTATTGATTTGACATGGGGATCCTACAATAATTTATATATAAGGGCAAAGGTTCATGATTTTGAATGAAGCCTAGGAGGACTAATCTACATTTAAAGTGAGGAACACTCTCCTTGCTCTGACCTCAAGACTTAACAATACCACACAAATCAACTCAGTATGGGTTTGGCAAAGACTCAGGTGAGCAAATCCATGGATTGAATAGAGATTTGAAAAACAGACGTATATGTGAACTTTAACTTTTTCAAAACCTATTTTTTAATGATGGTTCTTAAACACTTTAACCTCCTTTTTAGCTCACCACACACCAGAGGTAGTTGGAAAAAAAGGATACAGGGGGTTGGGGGAGCAGTAGAACTGTTTAGAAAGGTTCTTTGGAGAAACTCTGATCTGTGTTGTCTGGAAATCAGTAGCTCAGTTCACAGATCAGCAGACACAGCGCCATCTATTTCCAAACACTCCTCAGATATACCAGCAGTCCAGTTGGCACTACCTAGCAAAGACAACCAGGCCTCAGCCTCAGCATAAGTCAGCAGGAGAGACCAGGAGGAATGCCAGGAGAAATTATTGTTTTTGCCTCTCTCAGTAAATCAAGGATCAGTAAAGATGTGAGACCCACACGCATTGCACAGCTAGGTCTATAAGCAAGCCTAGCTCAGCCTCTGTCACTGTCCCTCAAGTCCTATTTATACCCTTTAAACATCAGTGTGTCCTCCAAAGATTTTGCCTCAACATGTGTCTATTTTGCCTCAGCATGTGGGTCTGTCTCAGCTGATATCACTCTGCCAATCAGCCTGAGTCTGCAGAAGCAGCTAGAAGCCACCAATACACCACCAGAAGTTTGTTTGTTTGTTGTTTTTGTGGCACATTTCTCTCTATGGAGTCCCTACAAATGTGCTCAATTACTCAATGTAAGGTGGACCAATATATACATGTTGTTAGAAAAGAATCCTTTATCACATGACCTTTCACATGCTTGCTTTAGCAGAACATCCTTTTACCTGTGTCTGCTTCAGCTAAATATTCCTTCATGAGTCTGCCTTAGTCTTTTACCTGTGTCCACTTGGAAAGCATTCCTTCATGTGTTTGCCCCAGCAAAACACCTTCCAATATAACTGACTTTCCAAATAACCCTTAGGTTTCATATATATATATATATATATATATATATATATATATATACACACATATATATATATATGTGTGTGTGTGTGTGTGTGTGTGTGTATATATATATATATATATATATATATATATATATATATATATATATATATATATATATATATATATATATATATATATATATATATATATATATATACACACACAACTGGTTGTTTTTGACAGAGGTACTGTCTTAGTGACTTTTCTACTGCTATAAATAAGCTTCATGATCAAAGCAACTCTTATAAAAGAAAGTATTTAATTGGGGCCTTGCTTACAGTTTCAAAGGTTTAGATCATTATCATCATGGTAGAGAGCATGGACATATAGATAGTGCTGGAGCAGTAGCTAAGAGCTACATCCTGATCTTCAGACCAAGATAGAGAAAAGAGAGAAAATGCTTTCCCTGGGCTTTTGAAAATTCAAAGCCTATCCCCTTGTCACACTTTGTCTTAGTTAGGGTTTTACTGCTGTGAACAGACACTATGACCAAGGCAACTCTTATAAGAACAACATTTAATTGGGGCTGGCTTATAGGCTCAGAGGTTCAGTCCATTATCTTCAAGGTGGGAGCTCTGCAGAATCCAGTCAGGCATGGTGCAGGAAGACAGGAAAAGACTGGATTCTAAGCAGCTAGGACAAGGGTATTAAAGCCCACGCCCACAGTGACACACCTACTCCAACAAGGCAACACCTCTTTTATAGCGCCACTCCCTGGGCCAAGCATATACAAACCATCACATACTTCTTCCAATAAGGCCACCCTCCTGATCCTTCTAATCCTTTCAAAGAGGTTCATTCTCTTTTGACTAAGCACTCAAATATATGAGCCTAAAGTAAGCATTCTTGTTCAAACCAGCATATTCCACTCTATACACCCTAGTAGACTTATGGTCACTCATAATGCAAAATCCACTCAGTCTAACTTCACAAGTCCCCATAGTCTTTCAGTCTTAAGACTGTTTAAAAGTTCACAGTCTTTACTGGGACTTAAGTCAATATCTTAACTGTTTTGACCTATAAAGTCAAAAGGCAAATTACACACTTTCAATATAAAACAGCACAGCATATACATTCTCATTCCAAAATGGTGAAAAGGGAGCATAGTGAGAAAATATTGGAGACCCAAGCAACACCAAAAACCAGGATGTCAAATTCCAAATTCTGCATCTCCATGCCTGATGTCAAAGATCTCTTCATCTCTCCAACTCCTTTGAGTTTTGTTGATTTAAACACAATTCTCTCACTCAGGGTGGTTCCATGCCCAGTCTATAGCACCCCTTGGCAGATATCCCACAGCTCTGGCATCTCCAATATCTTAGTGTTTCCAACACATGGTCTCTCTGAGCCTTCATGCAGGGACACTCCTGACACATGCCTGGCTTCACCAGCTTCCCTTAAACACAGAGAGTGATTTCATAACCCTTTCTTGTATCCTTGACTCAAAATCCAGAACCAAGTGGCCAAGTTGCCAGGTTCTTCTGCATGTTAGAGCTGGAACATGGCTGCCAGGTTCTTCTGTTCACTAGAGCTGGAACATGCATGCCTCCTTACTTGCTTAAGCTTTTCTTTAGCTGAGTGGGGTCTTGCCCTGAAGTCACCACTCAGTTTATTCCCTTTGACATCAAGTTTTCCTTTGAACATTTATCTCCTTGAGCAGAGGATTTGGATACATTATACTTTCTGGTACTCCTTTTCGCCTCATACTGTACATTTTGTGTTTTTCCTTCTACATATTGCTCCTTTTCATTATAGATCTCCATAAGACCAGTCACTAATAACCACAAGACACAATAAATACTAGGCTGTCTTGAAATCTCTTTTGCCAAAGTCATTAATTTAAAACTCTTTAGTTTAACATTAAGCATATCAAGAGCAGAAAGCAGTAACATACTTTGTAAAATATTATAAGAATGGTCTCTAGGTCACTTAGTAATATTCTTCTTTTCTAAAACCTCTTAAGTCAGGTGTCATGATCAGCATTGCTCTAAGCACCACTGCCTCCTATTCTTCTACCAGTATTCCCCATTAGTCACAGTCCAAAAATCCACATTCCCCCAACAAATAGCATGGTCTGGCTTGTTAGTAATACCCCATTCCTGGTACGAACACTTTTCTGTTGTTGTAAGGAACAAAAAATAAAAGAAAGCATTTAATTGGGAGTTTGCTTATAGTTTCAGAGGTTTAGTCCATTATCATCATAAAGGAGAGCATGGTAGCATGTAGGCACACATGGAGCTAGAGCAGTAGCTGAGTGCTACATTCTGATCTACAGGTTGAAAGATAAAAATGAAAGACTGGGCCTGTCATGGACTTTTGGCACCACAGTGACACACCTCTAATCTTTTCAAGGAGTTTCACTCCATGTTGACTAAGCACTCCAACATATAAGCCTTTGGAAGCCATTCTTTCAAACTGCTAGAGATGCTAAAAAATTTAAGTGAAGAGAAAAAATTCTGTTCAACAAATAACACCAGAACAATTAGATCTCCACTTTTAAAGTGGTGAAATTCTTTGATCTCATTTTCAGGGAAAAATGTAAGGATAAATGCAGGCCTAGATAACATCAGAGATGATAAAGCCTTACAAACAGTGGAAGGTAAACCATCTTCAAATCCATTTTGAGAAAGATGTTATAATGCAGAAATAATGAACATACAAGAAAGTTACTCATAAAGTTGACATGTGTTTATTAGATGTTACTAATAAAACCCATTGGCAGATCTAGGAAAATATATGCAGAATACATAGATGAATCTGGTAAAAAATGTAATCATGATAAAAATATAAGAAATAATAAATGGAGTCAACAGATATTTCACAAAGAAAACACATAAAATAGCCAGTATGCACATGGTGAACACAGCACCATTGATCATTGGAGAAATTAAAAATGAAACTAAAAGGCTATGTCATTGTATTGTGTTGGAATGGCTAAAATGCACACATAGAAGTCTGCACATGCTTCTACAGAAATACCTCAAGCATTGGTAATGGTAACAACAGAAGAACAACACATACATTAGTGGGAGTGATGTCAAATCAGGACAAATACTTTAAGAACAGCTTGACAGTTTCTTTTTTATATATTTGATATTTCAGAACTTAAAAATATCAAGCTGGAACTGACCTGTAAGCCTTACCCACAAGGACTACTTCTAATAGTAGAAGGGGCTTCTAATAGCATGTCTAATAGTAGAAGTAATAGTAGAGTAGTATAGTGTTCAGGCTCTCAGGGGAGAATAGTCCCACCCAGATGGAAAGCCTACAATGTACAACACTGATGAGATAGATGAGATATCCCCAGGACACAAGTGGCACTTGTATCTTGGGGGTAACCAACATCCACCTAATTGGACTAAAGGAATGCTCAGTAAGAGGGATTCATGCCTGATACTGTTACCTACTCAACTATCCTTGGCTGTGTTTTTGTAGACCCTGGAGGAAAACACACTACTGTGAGTTTCCTGAATTGGTGTTTTATTTATAAAGTTGACCACATATCATCTTGCAACTCAGCAGCTCCTCGAATTTTACCTAAATAAATGTGTCATTTGAGAAATTTCCTCTCCTTGTAGATGTTTCTAAAACCTTTAACCTGAGTTTGGTGCTTTTTTGGGGAGACGCTAAGACACTAAGACCTCATATTTTCTGCTTTGTCACAACAGCACTGTGCTTAGCTCGTTGCATGTCTATCGATACCATCAAATGTCAGTGCAACATGTGAGTGTCATGTTTGCCTACTGTACACTTGCGTATTTGTACTAAGTAATATTTAAAACATATCAGCTAAGGTTATCATATCAGTAAGCTTGGATATTTTGTCAACTGTATGAATGTTCTCACCAAATCCATTCCTTAAAATGCCCAATATCTATTGAAATAAATACAGAGAAAATAAGCAAATCTTCAAGTTTGAAGGTGATAGCTTGGGGTGGAAGATGATAGACGCTTCTCTCATCTCTACAAAGTCTTTGTTGTTTTGTTCCAGACTCCTGATTTGGGCAGTGAACAACTAGAACCTCTTGATTTTGATGTGTTGTTGGTCATGTTCTTACTCATAAATCTTTGGGTATATTCATTTTCTTCCAGAGTTTGATGACAGTGTTATATCTCATAACCTTATACCACTGCCTTGGGCTCAAAGATTTCCAAAGAATTATTATATGGATAACTGTGATTTACAATGGATTTCCTTGAATTAAAAGAAAATGAAGATAAAATTTCTCTTTACATTTCCAAAGACATTTCCACATCTGTATACAGAACAGTCATAATCATTAAATCTAGATTCCAGTATACCAAAATACTTTAATATACACTTGAATTATTATTTCATCATGATATATGATACATATCACCAATAGTGATATAAGAACAGAAACAAATTATCTTTGAAGATGCAGAGAGAATGCGTCTCTAATGGTCCCAAAGGAATTAAACAGTTAAATAAGTATAAATATTTCTATATTATGGCAACATTTTCTGAAATAATTATTAAAATACTCCATTGCTACTAATACTTTTCTAACAAAGAGAATAGAAAAGAACAGAGTTAGATATGAACTGTTACAGCCTCTGATTTGATCAAGAATAGAAAATGTTATAAATGCATGAAAGATTTCTTCGCAGTCTCCACATATTTCAAAGAACATGTGGTGGCTTTTCTAGTCACATCTCTTTGCATTTTCTGCCTATTGAATAGACAAATAAGAAATAATAGCCCAAGACAACACTCAGCTTTTCATTTCCTTTACACTGTTCTTGTGGCCCCTTTAATCCCTTTCCTGATAAAAACAGCTCTGAAGTAAGTGAAGACTTCCAAATAGGAATATTTTTGTTCAGTTATCCTTATTAAGTATCTACTCCCTGTCTATGATGTCTGAACTTGGGTTCCACAGAATTATTTTATGACCTTGTAAACTCACACCTATGACTCAATACTTATTTATTCATTGATCCATCCAACCAACAACTCATACACACACACACACACACACACACACACACATCTCCTTCCATCATTTCGTCCTTCCCTTCTTTCTTCTTTCTATCCATCCCTTCTTCCTTCTGTCCTTCCTTCTTTCCTTCAATTTCTAGCACAACATGCCATTATGCTAACTGTTTTCTAAGGCTCTTAATTTCCCCACAATGAGTCACGGTTCACACCTGGAGAGCACAGGTAAGGTGATGTTTCTTTCCATCTGTTGTTTTTCATGTTAAATTTAGATATCTCTGGCAGTGCCCAGATCTGATAATGATAGGTGAGGTTGTGTTAGATCTGTGCTAACAGAAAGGCATTTTGTAATTCCTGTGTGCAATGAGTAATTTTCAACCCACTGCAATCATTCCTGGCTGCCATAAACCTTAACTACAAAACACTCAGCCAGAATTGCTCACAAAATAACCTTTCTAAGTGATTTCTCTGTTCTTCTCTAGTATCACTTGAAGCATGGGGCTCAGTGAGGTAGAACCTTAATGAGTGTTTAGTCATTATTTATTTAAATAAGGTCAGTTGTATAGGAAACATGATCACTTGTTTCCAGTTCTGAAGATAGCAGCCATTGTTCATTTATCTTGGTCTGAATATGATTATTTCTCTACTCCCAGTTTATAGCATAGGGAGAGAGTAAGTTTTGTTTTACAGAAAATTATCAATACACATACAGTTGGGATCAGAGGGCATTGTGGTCTAGGGTGCCTCAAAACCCACCCCAGGGTTACAAGGCAAATATTAGCCATTCTACTTTCAGACTTAGATGAAGCAACTGAGAATCTAGGGCATGGCCACTTCAGGGGGGCTCCTGCTTTGTTGTGAATGGGGCACTGACATCAGATGTGTGCAGTCAACCTTCTGTCTCAGTATAAAGTGGAGGCAGGGTGGTCCAACCTTCCAAACCCTTCTCAACTGTACTTGCAAATAAACTCCTTTCCCTTCTTAAGTTAAAAAGCCAAATCCACATACTAAGAATATCCTTGGTGGTGTGAAGGGAACAGTTTCACATTTTACGAAATGATGCAACTCAGACAGGCGTTGCTTGGTGCCTGATACCTGCAGGCTTCGGCACCTCTCCAAGTTCAAAACCAGCTGCTACATCCCATTTTTAAACTCACACAGACACCTCCACTAATGAGGGTCATACTTATTCTTTTGATTCTTTACAAGGTATAATATGTGTGGAAAGCAAGAGATTAACATAGAGGCAAAAAGCCAGGGTGGCCTGCCATGTGCAGACACAAGCTGGAAATTAAACACATTGCCAGTTCACTCTGAAGTTAAAAAGCAGAAGAGAGGGAACCAGGACTCTGGCCCCTATTCATCTATAACTTAAAAAGTCACTCCAACAATTTACAATTCCCATCACTTGCTGACTACGCTACCTTAGACTCCATGCCCTGCCTAGGCTCCAGTTTTCTTATCTTAAAAAATTAGAGTATACTAGCACAGACCTCTTGACCCTGCATTAATAGTAAAGGAAAAAATAGGGATTATGGAGGTGGTTCTGTTGCTCAAATGCTAGCCCCAGAAGCAAGACCCAAAACCACTTTGATAGCCAAATATCATAGCATATATGGGAATTGTAATTCTGGGAAGCAGATGCAGGAGGATTCCTGGAGCTCAATGACCAACCCAACCAGGGTGGCTAAATCAGTGAGCTCCTGGTTCAGTGAAAGGCACCATCTTCAGAAGTGGGAAGAGGATCATGGAGGAGTTGGAGAAGCTGAAACCATAATTAGAATGGATTGTATTTAGAAATCTATTTTCAATTAAAACAAATAAATAAATCATTTAAAAACTCTCATTTTAGTTGAATTAGAACTGGAGGAAGACCCTCAGCGATGACCCCTGTGTGGCCTGTGCATGAATGCACAATGCATGCAGACATGTACACACACACACGCTAGAGCAAAGCATGTACATGTATGCACACACAAACACACCAGAGCATAGTGTGTACACGATGCACACACACACACACACACACACACACACACACACACACTAGAGCACAACATGCAGACATGTACACACTAGAACACAGCATGTAGACATGCTTACACACACTAAAGAACATCATTCACACATGTGCACACACACTAGAAACCAGCACGTAGACATGTGCACACCCACACATTAGAGCATAGCATGTAGATGTGTGCTCACGTGCACTAGAGCACAGCATGCGGATGTTTGCACATACACTAGAGTACATCATGTGCATGTGCACACACACACACACACACACACACACACACACACACACACACACACTGGATCACAGCATGCAGATGTGTACACACACCTACACCAGAGCACATGCATACAAAAACGACTAAACGAGAAAATAGGTAGAAGTGACAAGAAGGTTCCAAAGAGCAGCAAGAGCACCTCGCCTCTTATTCTGCTGTTTGCTAAGCATGTTCACACCTAGTTCTCTGTAATGTCTGCCAGGAGGGTGCGTGAAAGCAGGGAGAGAAGGCCAGACGTTCAAGGGAATTGTCTATGGTGGTCTGAGCAGCAGAGTGTGCAAGCTGCCAACATGGTGGTGAAAAGCTGGGGCCCTGTAACCAATTGTTTTAGGCCCGAAGTCCACCTCTAGCATTTACTAGACACCCGATTCTGTGTGAGTTTTCAACCTCTTCCAGGACCTCTTAGGAAGAGTCTGCATGTAAATATTTGCAAAGTGTTTGAACAGTGCCAGGCCCACTGGAAGTACTGTCTGAGTATTGCCTGTCAATCACATGGAACACAGTCTAGATTTTTTTTTCATTCCCAATCTGTTTTGTTTATCAAACTTGCACAACCCTAAGTAGGTGGATTCATCAATAGTAAAGATTGAGGGGCAGAGAGATGTCTAAGTCAATAAAGTGCTTGCTTAGCTAGCATAAGGACCGAAGTTCAATCCCCAGAATCCAGATAGAAAAGCCAATTGTATTGCTATGGGCTTGTAAACTCAGTGCTGAGACGACTGAGACAGGCAAGTCATCGCAGAAGGCTGCTAGCCAACCAGCCTAGCCTACCTGGGAACTCAAGGCCAGCGAGAGTCTCTCTCTCTCAAAACAGCAACACAAAGGTGGACTCTATTTGAAAAATGACATCTGAGCTTACCATCTGTCACATACATGAACATGTACATGTATGTATGCACACACAAGCACACACACAATTGTGTACACACACACACATGCACACACAAAAGTTCACACAACTGAGAGGTCCAAGGGAAGGATCAGAAGTGGAAATCATGTGGTGATATTTCTTCCCCTAAATTCGAAGTGTCTAGAGGACATGTTGCAGAAGAAGAATTCACTGGTGATTCAATATTTTTGCATGTCTCCATAAAGAGTGTGCATTTTTTCAAATTCTGGGAACCATATGTATCTAGATTTTTTAAAATGTTTTATAACAGTATTGTTCTTACTTTTGTTCAGTGGAGCCCTGGGTATTTGTTCTTCCTTGCAATAGTACCGAATGAAATAAAAAATACATTTATACTCTTTCCAAGGAAAGATTTTAGACATCTTGGTCTCATTTTGAACCAAGAATATTTTTAACTTTTTAGAACCTTAAATGTATAGATCTTCTGTCAAATTTTAAGGCAATATAAAAATGAATTATATTCTTTGCATGCTTGTACCTTCAAACAAAGGTGGCATATTACTAGGTGTGATAATTAGAGAATAACAAGGGAGCGTGCCTACCCTAAAAATCGATTCAGATGTATAAAATTTTAAGTTATCAAGTGATGTTTTCAAGATAAACAGGTGTCTGCATAGGCAAGCCACTCTTATTCATTCCTCAATGGTGCGCTGCATATGTGATTAGGTGTTACTGATACAAAGTTGCTTTTAAATGGTAGTCCCTGTAGGCAAGCTGACTCATCTCTAGAAGGCAGCTGGTGCAGAGTTGATTAGCTCAGTGAATATTTTCAATGTAGCACATAATGGTGAAGTTCCAGTGCTGGACTTTGTAGAAAGGGGTGTAGGTGGCCCTAAAGAGAAAGAAGCAAGAAAAAGAATAGACACCAGGCAAAGAGGGAAATGAATGCCGCAGATCAACACACTCCATGAGGATTACAGGGGTACCATGATAGGTTTGGAAGATATGACTACGTCTGTGGACATAGTTGGTCGTTGGTCTTTACAGAGATAGAGGACTG
Organism: Mus minutoides; assembly: GCA_902729485.2. Lineage (NCBI taxonomy): Eukaryota > Metazoa > Chordata > Mammalia > Rodentia > Muridae > Mus > Mus minutoides. Next base: position 16,209 of record LR752203.1, on the reverse strand, counting down.
GCCCCATAACTTGAGGAAGTGATATATTGAGTTGAGAACTGAAATTATTGAAGAATGAAAGTAAAAGAACCATATATAGAGACAAGGAAAGAATGTTCTAGAGTAAAGGAACAATGGCTGCAGAGACTTTTACATATAGAAGATGAAATGAAAAGATAAAACAGAGCAGGTGAAGAGCAGTAACCCTGATCCATACCCAATTACTGTTGGGAGAGAGCTAGTCTTCCAGGAGTGCTGCCATGACTTCAGCTCAAACTCCTGGCCCAAGAGGGACCTGCCCTGAGCCATCAGGACACAGAAACCAAGGAACAGCCAGGGACAGGATCTTTCTGGGTTTTGTCTGCACCCTGGAGCTGACCCTGTTCCACAGCTATCCATACCCAAATTCCTCCTGGAAAGAACTGGTATCCCAGGAGTTCTGACACACAGGCTTGCAGGAGGGATAAGCCACAGTCATAGACAGTAAGACCAGCTAACACCACAGATAACCAGATGGCAAGAGCCAAGGGCAAAAACATAAACAACAGAAACCAAGGCCACTTAGCATCATCAGAACCCAGTTCTGCCACCACAGTGATCCCTGTATACCCCAACACACCAGAAAAGCAAGACTTAAAATCACATTAGATCATGCTGGTAGAGGACTTTAAGAAGAACATGAGTAACTCTCTTAAAGAAATACAGGAGAACACAGGTAAACAGCTTGAAGCCTTTACAGAGGAAAGACAAAAGTCTCAAAGAATTGCAGGAAAACACAACCAAACATGTGAAGAAATTGAACAAAACCATCCAAGATCTAAAAATGGAAATAGAAACAATAAAGAAATCACAAAGGGAAACAACCCTGGAGTTAGAAAACCTAGGAAAGAGATCAGGAGTCATAGATGCAAGCATCACTAACAGAATCCAAGAGATAGAAGAGAGAATATCAGGTGCAGAAGATGCCATAGAAAACATTGGCACAACAGTCAAAGAAAATGAAAAATGCAAAAAACTCCTCACCCAAAACAGCCAGGAAATCCAGGACACAATAAGAAGACCAAACATAAGGATAATAGGTGTAGAAGAGAGCGAAGGTCCCCAACATAAAGGGCCAGTAAATATCTTCAGTAAAATTACACAAGAAAATTTCCCTAACCTCAAGAAAGAGACACCCATAAACATACAAGAGACCTACATAATTTCAAATAGATTGGATCAGAAAAGAAAGTCCTCCTGTCACACAATAGTCAAAACACAAAATGAACAAAACAAAGAAAGAACATTAAAAGCAGTAACATATACAGGCAGACCTATCAGAATTGCATCAGACTTCTCACCAGAGACTATGAAAGCTAGAAGATCCCGGGCAGATGTTATACAGACCCTAAGAGAACACAAATGCCAGCCCAGACTACTATACCCAGCAAAACTCTCAATTACCATAGATGGAGAAACCAAAGTATTCCATGAAAAAAACCAAATTTACACAATATCTTTCCACAAATCCAGCCCTTCAGAAGATAATAAATGGAAAACTCCAACACAAGGAGGAAAACTGCAACCTAGAAAAAGCAGACAAATAATAATCTTTTAACAAACCCAAAAGAAGACAGCACATAAACATAATTCCACCTCTAACAACAGAAATAACAGGAAGCAACAATCACTTTTCTTTAATATATGTTAATATCAATGGACTCAATTCCCCAATAAAAAGACATAGACTAACAGACTGGATATGTAAACAGGACCCAATATTTTGCTGCATACATGAAACACATCTCAGTGTCAAAGAAAGACACTACCTCAGAGTAAAGGGCTGGAAAATGATTTTCTAAGCAAATAGTCCCCAAGAACCAAGCTGGAGGTTGAATAAAAGCAACTTTCAATGAAAAGTCATCAAAAAGGATAAGGAAGGACACTTCATACACATCAAAGGAAAAAAATCTACCAAAAAGAACTCTCAATTATAAACATTTGTGCTCCACATGCAAGGGTACTCACCTTCATGAAAGAAACTCTACTAAAGCTTAAAGTACACATTACAACTAACACAATAATAGTGGGAGACTTCAACATCCCACTCTCATCAATGGACATATCATGGAAATAGAAACTAAACAGAGACACAGTGAAACTAACAGAAGTTATGAACCAAATGGATTTAACAGATATCTATAGAAAATTTCATCCTAAAACAAAAGAATACACCTTCTTCATGGATCTCCAAAACTGACTGTATAATCAGTCACAAAACAGGCCTCAACCGATACAAGAAGATTGAAATAATCCCACGCATCCCATCAGATCACCATGGACTAAAGCTGATCTTCAGTAGTAATAAAAACAACAGAAAGCCCACATACACATGGAAGCTGAACAATGCCCTTCTCAATGATAACTTAGAAGAAATAAGGAAATTAAAGACTTTTTAGAATTTAATGAAAACTGTGGCAGCCCCACACAGTCTCTGACCAGCAGAGACAGTATGGGGATAAACAACATGGGGACGCCAAGGCGGGTTCAGAGCAGCTTGCCTTCACAGCTTCTGATTTATTCTGCTTCTCTCTCTCTCAGCTTTCACACAGCTGCAGCTGTTCACTCACTCACTCAGGTCTCTCCTATGCTGGTCTCTCTAACGCTGTCCAGTCTCCTCATCTGGTCTCTCATCTGGTCTCTCCTAATCTTCTAAATCACTTCCCCCTAGGACTGCCCACAATTTATCCTCTTCCATTTATCCCCATCCATCCTCACTCATGTCACCTCACGTCACCTCACATCACCCACTCATAGACACACGTCCAAGGCAGCATGAAGGATTGGCTGATAGAATGGTATCGCGAGATGTTGCACTAATCTCTCCAACGAGTTACATGTGCTGCGTTTACTGTGCATGACTGAGACTGAGATAAATAAGCGAGGTCACTGGGTTTTAGCATAGAGCCAGGGCGCCATCTTTGGCCCATGTGGCCGCACCCGCTCTCCACAGAAAATGAAGGCACAACATACCCAAACTTATGGAACACAATGAAAGCAGTGCTAAGAGGAAAACTCAGCTCTGAGTGCCTCCAAAAAGAAACTGGCGAGAGCAGACACTACCAGCTTAACAGCACACATGAGCAGCTCTAGAACAAAAAGAAGAAAATACACCCAAGAGGAGTAGATGGCAGGAAATGGTCAAACTCAGAGCTTAAATCAACCAAGTAGAAACAAAAAAACTACACAAAGAATCAAGAAAACCAGGAGCTGGTTCTTTGAGAAAATCAACAAGATAAATAAACCCTTAGCCAGACTAACCAGGGGGCACAGAGACAGTATCCAAATTAACAAAATCAGATATGAAAAGGGAGACCAAACAACAGAAACTGAGGAAATTAAAAAAAAATAATCAGATCCTATTACAAAAGCCTATATTAAAAAAATGAAAATCTGGATGAAATGGACAATTTTCTAGACAGATACCAAATACCAAACAGGATCAGATAAACCCTCTAAACAGTCCCCTAAAGAAATAGAAGCAGTCATTAAAAGTCTCCCAACAAAAACAGCCCAGTACTAAATGGGTTTAGTGCAGAATTCTATCAGACCTTTGAAGAAGACCTAATACCAATACTCTTCAAACTGTTTCACAAAATAGAAACAGAAGGAACACTATTCAATTTATTCTATGAAGCCACAGTTCTGCTGAGTCTTCTCCTTTGGAGATAGAACGATTTCTGTCAAATCAGGAACTTTTCACAATTTCTTTTCATAGAGGACTTCATAAAAGACTTTTTTCTACTTCTATCATGTTTAATGTTCCAAAACAATATTAAAAACTGGTTGAGTGCATATTACTTTTAGCTTCAGAAGATATCATGCATATTTAAGAGGTATTTAACTGTTATAAATTATTTGAATGACCAAAAAAAGAGCAGTAACCCAGTACGGTGTGAAGAAAGATGATCTTCTTGAGGTAGATTTAAATCATAGAGTAGTTTTTATAATTAATCAATTTAATTTATATTAGAATTATACCCACAGCTGACAAACACACCACTCGCAGAAGCAACTATCAGTCACTCTAACTACAGGAGATGAGACACTCTCTTCCAGCTCCAAATCCACTCATATGAACACACTTAGCATACACACAAATGAATACACAAATAAAAATAAATCTTAAGCAAAGTGCAGACTTACAGCAGTAAACCGTATGTGTGTCCACAGTATTAGAAATGCATGTGTTTTGAAATAATTTTAAAATTATATAAATAAGGTGAATGAATATTCTGTGTCACTCTTGGCCTACAGGCCTGTTTTTCGTTTTCCTAATTCTCCTTCGAATACCATTTCAAGAAAAGGGGTGTGTGTCAGTGTCAAACATGACCAGGAGTCATCCATTCACTGGTTCTTTAATCCGCCAACAGAAATCAGAGAATGTATTCTTAAAGGACTTTGTTTTATTGTATAGTTATTACACACACAGACACACACAGACACACACACACACACACACACACACACACACACACACACACACACACACACACACACACATATATATATATATATATATATATATATATATATATATATATATATATATATATATATATATAACTCTGCTACCCCAGGAAGTCCAAATATGATGTCAGATCTCCCAGACACTTATAGACACTTGCAAATCATGATGTAGGTGTTATGGGAATTAAGGTAACGTTCTCTGGAAGAGGAGCCAGGACTGTTAACTGCTGAACCATCTCTAAAGCTCCAGCGCATGTATGTATAACCTACTATCATGGACATGATGTTGATCTTCTGTTTGAGTCAGCCCCACAGGACTCTGATGCTTATTTTCCTATTGCTGGCCCTATTGTGGACTCCAGCTGACTACTCAATTTAGATGTTATCTTCCTGATCCCTTCCAGGAAGGCTACCTGCCCTGAAACTTTTCATCCATCTCATGCCTTCTGAATTGCACCATGGACATGATCTGCCTGGATTAATGATTGCTGCTATTAGATTTGGGTTTTGTAAGTTAATCATTTCTTTTACATTTTCTAGTTTCTGTCCTATTGTATAGAAGCATCCTTCCTCTCTTATTCATGTATTTATCTTAGTATGTATTTACTAGTTTCTGCATAATGAATTTTAAACTTTATTGTTCCTTATTTTGAGACTCAGATTGACCCCAACTTTGGCCAATAGGAGCCCATTCAAACTGTCTGTCATCCTTCTGCGATGATCATCTGTATGATCATCATTCTGTGAGCCTACATTTAGCTTTTTGTACAATAAAGTGATCTATCCTGGCCTATTCTTTTCCTGGATTAGATGTGTTAATCAGCCATTTCCTTGGTAAGAGTCAATTCTACTCAACAGAGAACTGGTCGGTAGCAGTAGTGACACTGATACAGCTGTGCTTGTCCCTGTTGAGCACCAGTGATCTTAGGCTGGAAGCAGAGAGGAAGATCACATCCACAAGATGACATCAGTTCTTCTCATTTTGCATAAAGGACCATCACATATGAACTGCAATGTGCTACAGACTAAAGGAAAGGGGGAAGGTTGGAAGGCAACGCAGGTTTTCTTCTCCTACCAGTGCTAAAGTCTGAACCCCTGGCTTTGTGCTTACTGAGAGCTCTGCCTCTGAGTGGCAGCCCCAACTGCTCTTCTTGTCTTAATGAGTGCATTTCGTTTTGTATCCTCTCAGTGAGTTTCCATTCAGTGCCTTTCTTCTCAAGGCCACTCTTCTCTAAAACCACATTTAACATCTTTTTCATCAAAACTTCTACTCAAAAAATGATGTTCCTTCTGGGGATCTCTTGGACATTATTGGAACTTCATTCTAAACTAGCCAATGACTACATGAATCTTTAGGAAATTTTACACCAAGCATAGTTAATTATATAAGGCACAAGTATTATAGGGGTGATTGTCAGAATAAAGAGGTCAGATTCTCAACCAAATCCAAAAGTCAGAGCCTATCATGAAAGCAAAGTCAATGACTAAATCTTATTGGATGTTTCAATTCACGTCATCAGAAGGGAATGGACCCCACCAAAATTGTGAAGGAGAAGCTAGTATCCACTGAGCTGATACATTCTCAACAGGGCCCAACTTGCAATCTATTTTAATTGTGAATAGCATAGTTTACCTAAGAAAAGATAAAGTTGCTCAGTTTCAGAGAGCTTTCCTAAGGCCATAAACAAAATTCATCTAACAAAGATTTTTCATGATAGAGATGCCAATTTCCTTAGAAATCTGTTATCATATTTTTGTTATAGATACAAAATCGAAGCTCTACTACAGGGACTGAAGAGCATGTCTGAGACACTCATTAGCAGATTTTAAAAGGCAGTTTGCAGGGGTACCGAAGAGGAGAGATTTGGAGTTCCTGCATAAAAGCACATGCCTTGAAGAGCTGTCCTCTCGAGGCTTGTGTGTTTCCTGAGGCAAATTATGATCCAGAAATCTATATTATTAATGTATCCAGACTTCCTATGACTCCCTGACTTATTTTTAATTTTACTCAAAGAAGTTGTCAAACTATTCACACAGTCATAAGTCAATAAATACTAGAATGTTTATGTTTTCTATCCCATCAGAGTGGATTATGAGGGTTAAGAGACCACATGTTTATTCAACAATCTTTGATAAACACTTACCACATGGTAGGATTCTTTCTTTCTTCCTTTCTTTCTTTCTTTCTTTCTTTCTTTCTTTCTTTCTTTCTTTCTTTCTTTCGGCATTGTGGATTAAAAACCTGAGTCAGGTTTATGTTCTTATGTGGATGCTGGGAGCTTGACCTATAAATTATTTATTACCACTCATAAAATATTACATGTGGAAATTATAGGGCCGCTATTCTCAATTTGGTGATCATATAAAGAATTCTAAGCTAGCAGTTCTGGATCAAAATGACTCCAAGGTTCTCAGTGTGGAAAGCAGCTAGAGAAGGCCTAAACAGCCCGTTCTCTTTACAGTCCCTCTGATACATAAATAAGGGAGAACCCCACGGTAGGGTGTCATCGGTTGAGACATAGAGAAGGAGTGAGATTTTAAAGAAGTCTAGGACCTATAATGCTTCCGGGAGGATTTCACAAGGCTGTGGCAGCACCAAAGCTTCTTCAGCAGGCAAGAAAGAGGAAGACATCTTAGAGAATTGCTTCATCCTCACGGGTATGATCAGGAAACAAAGGGAAGGGTGTGTTAAAACAACAATAGCAAGAGCATCAGAGGGGACACACACAAAAAGGAAGGCAGAGGGGCAATCACTGCTTCCTCTTAAGTTCCGCGATGAGAATTTAATCCTTAATAGAGCCATAATTTGATGGCTTTAGATTGCTATTTAATAGATGAGCTATTATCATAAATGACTTCCAGCTATCATAATCCAGTGGGGATCTTGATGTGTCAAAATTTCTGAGAAGAGTCCAGTTCAATTATATTCTATTATTAGAAGTGACTCCAATTTGTTTGGGCCTGGTGTTGGGGTGTAGAGTTAAATCGATGTCCATACCCATGTTCTCCCTCCCATACTTTTATTTTATTTTATTATTTATTTATTTATTTATTTGTGTATTTTATTTAGCAATTATGCCTTCATCTCTGGGAAGCGGTGACTCAAGTGTTCAGCATGTGCACGGCTGGGGTACTTTTATTTTGATCTCTGTTCTCAACATAACTTTATAGGCTACAGTGTTCTTCCTCTTCCTCTTCTTCCTCTTCTTCCTCTTCCTCTTCCTCTTCACTTCCTTTCATTTGTGTCCCCTTCTTAAAGGTGCACAGTGACATATAAACATCTAAAACTATAATACAGTGCAGCGGAGAGATCCCTATTATGAATACCAAGAAGACAACACAAGACTCGGGAGCATGCCCCTTAAACACTGCCCCCCCCCCCCCCCCCCCCCCCCCCCCCCCCCCCCCCCCCNTGCTGACCTTAGCAGAGGCTCAGTCATGATCTGTGGAAAGCTGTCCCACCTAGAAGCATTCCTCCTGATCCCTAGAGGATGCACAGTGCCAAGAGGCAGTAGAGCCTCTTCTGAGTTGTGAATTTGAACCCAGGGTTCAGGGTCCTGATGTGTAGCTAGGCGTGGGAGAGAAGGACTTAGTACAGTCTTTTCCAGGGAAGCTCCAGGGCAGGCATCCTCTGTTGCGACTTCAGGGAGATGCAGACTCAAGTTCTGGGCTGTGAAGATTTAAGCTGTGCTAGGTCTGTGGTCATATGAAACTACTTTCATTTTCTGAAGTCACTCTGGAATAATGCCCCCCAAACCTCTGTTATTTAGAATTCAAAAATTATACACAGGCCTTCCAGAGGGAATGAATCTGATTGCTACTAATCCTCAGTACCACTGACCAAGGCCATATAGACCATTCAGTTAACTCTTCCCAGTATTGTTACACTGGAAACAATGTATTCAAAGGTTTCAGAACTTGTCCCAAAAAAGCAGAACTTTCTTCCCTGGAAAATTCCTAGAATGGGGTAAACATACCCTTTATCTATGTTAAAGGATTGTCATATGCTTTGTGTCTTGAGTTCTTTTACTGGCAAAAACAACTTAAAAGGTAAATGGCTTACACTAGCTCACAGATCAAGGTATTGTGAGGAAGGCAGCAGGAGCCTAAAGCAGCTGGTCACATCATATCCACAGCCAGAAGACACCAATGAATGCTCATTCTCTCCTCTCATATAGCCCAGCATTGCTGCTTAGGGAATGGAGTCACCCACAGTGATCATTTCTTCCCATACCGATTAATGTAAACAAGGTACCCCCCCACACACTTACATACCAAGAGGCCCTTCTCCTTTGTGATCCTTGCTTTTGTCAGGTTGACAGTTATCATTAATCATTGAGCTCTACCACTAAGATCAACCCCATCTAGAAAGTTCTAAGAAATACAAATTAAAAAATGGTAATAGAGAAGGCAGCTGGGGGAGGGGCTGAGTTGGTACAATGTATTCCAAAATGTGTGACTTTGTATACTAACTTAAATTAGCTTTAAAGAGAAAAGAAAAAAAAAGACAGAAAACAGTAGATGAAAGAAACCTTTTTCTGGGTAGTAATTTTGAAACTATCATAAAACCAGTATGTTTTCTAACGATTTTTATCTACTCCATGATGAATTATAGAATGGAAATCGTTTCTAGTGGAAGCTTAAGGACTCAGGAAAGTGCACCCTCTCCACAAATCCATATTTAACACTGGATGCACGCCCTCTTAAAAACCGATTTTGTTCTTCTGAATCCAACACAAAACAAAAGCAAGCAACATCGCACAGATCTGAGAGTCTTATTTCTGCCTCTGGCACAATAGCTTCCACCAGACAATCTCTGATTCTTTCAGAACACAATTATCATGTATGAATATATATATATATATATATATATATATATATATATATATATATATATATATATCCTTAGAAACAATGGACAAGTAGCCAAGAACATACTAGTGATGGGTATTGTTAAATATTCATTGGGTGGGTTGTTTCTTCTTCCTCTGAGTTCCTATTACATTCTGACCTGTCTGAAGATGCTAGAAAAGCTGCATTTGGTCACTTATCAATGCTGAAATCATAGGACTGACAGCGCTGGGACTAGCTATATATGATCTGACTCCTGCTTCTTTTCTCTGGGTTGTCCCTTTGGTTTTATCTCTGTTTCTGTGTTGCAAATACCTTTGATAAAGGACTAGGCCTGGGGGCACTCACTGCCAGCACCTGAGAGACTAACAGACTGTCTCTTAGTATCTCCATTGCTTGTCTCCCCTCATCTAGAGTCCCTGGGAGCCACGTCAAGCCTCGGCTCAGAACCCTGTAGCTTGGCCATGGCTTCCAGCTGAAGTACTCTCTCCAAACTGAAGCCTATTACTATAAACCTAATAAAAGATCTGGGGTTCTGATTTCCAGCTGTCTAAAAGATTTGGGGTTCTGATTTTCAACTATCTTTACTTTTTTTTTAATACTTTGAAGTTAATATAGAACTCGGGGGTGGGAGGATGAGTCGCTAGCTGCTATCTCTCAAATCTCAGTGTACACAACAAATCAACAACATTTGCTGCGTTTCAGCAAGGAGAAACTCCAGCTTAAAGGGTCCCTCAGTCTTGGCCTTGCATCCCCTACTTCTGTGACACGCCCTGAACATCTGGGTTATCCCATAGAGCTCTTTTCAACCGTTTTTTATTGAGTCTTTTCAATTGGCCGTGTCCTGCCCCGGGTGATAGTGGGATATAAAAATGTTCAAGTCTGGTAAATTAAAGCTATAGTCCACACTATCTACTCTCAGAAAATATCTCTCTCTCTCTCTCTCTCTCTCTCTCTCTCTCTCTCTCTCTCTCTCTCTCCTATAAATGCCTCAGCTTTGATCCCAATCCACATCTACATATTTGCTGTCCATCACCTGATTTATTCTAGTTATTTACTGAAACTAACATGAACTGTTGCATCACATATTTAGCTGTTAGTAGTGAGTTGCTGGCCAGAAGTGTAGACCCTGTGAAGTTCATGACCCTGACAGCTGCTGATCCCAGAAGTGTAGACCCCGTGAAGTTCACGACCCTGCCAGCTGCTGAAGTTCACGACCCTGCCAGCTGCTGATCCCACTTGATTCTCCTGTGCTCGCTTAAAAGGAGACATGTTCCCCATTGGCTCAGATACTTGAACACGTGGTCCCTAGGTGGGGGTTTAGAAGACTCTGCCTTGTTGAAGGAAACATGTCACTGGGGGGGCGGATTGAGAGATTAGGACCTCACCTCCACTCCAGTTCTCTTTCAGCTTCATCCTTGACTTTGAAAACAAATGTGAGCTCTCGGCTTGTTGCTTCTGCCATATGTTCCCTCCCTAAGAGATTCTTATCCCTCTGGAAGGGTAAACCCAAAGCATCTCTTTCTTCTGTAAGTTGTCTTGGTCATGGAGTTCTAGCATCACAAGAGACAGGTAACTAATGTGCTCCAGAACACCAGTTTGTTAATTGCACAGCCAGTGTGTTGAGAAGAGGCAGGCAGTCGCCGTGAATTGATGGAGGAAATCCCTTCAGAAGCAAGTCAGTGATGTTTTTACTTTTCCTTTTGAAAGCTCGGAGTGGCTTCAAAGAAAAAAGTACCACTGCCCTGATAGCCATAAGTAGATATGGGATTGGGAAATACATTCATGTTGTGAAGATAGCTGGGTATAAATGCAGCCTAGATGCCACAAGACCTATTTCGACTCCAGGAGCAATAGACTACATTTCCCTTTAGTCTTGCTGACACCTTTATATTCTCAATTGTCCTTATCCTACTGGCTCTTCCTTGGCATAAAGAGACATTTCCAAATGTGGGCAAATTCTCTCTGTATTCATGTGGAGAAAGGATACGATGCCAAAGGTTTATTTTTTCCTCATTTTGTCTAAGGAAGTTTCTGTCTGACATTGAAGCCAGCCAGAGCTTACCCCAGCTGTGAGATTGTGGGTCAAATTTTAGCAACAGTTCACTGAAGAATAATTTTCTTCAGTTGAATCTCATTCTTGTTGGGGCTGCTCTCTCTGTGCTGTCCCGGGAGCTTACAGGAAGGTTTATCTATCTGTGTTTCCCAAATGGACTCTGCTGTCACTAGCAAAAGTCATTCATTAAATACGTAATCATCTATATCTGGCCCTACACAAAACAAAATAAATGGTCACCCTCTTCTTTATACTATCCATGAACACATTTGATCATGTTGTCCCTGACACTTAATCATGTAGAATTCTTTTTTTATGTCTGACTTCCCCTTATGAGAATGTTTTTCCTGGGTGTGGGCTCCTCCTTCTCCTGCTTGATACCCACCATGCGCGGTATGCAGAATAGCCGCAAATATTTGCTGAACAAATGAGTTTTGTAAATAGTAACATGCATAAACATAAGACTATGTAAATCACCATAAATATTGAGCACACAAAGTATATTGTGTACATATTTGTATGGTTTCTCAAGATTAAATAAAAAGTGCTTAATGTCCATCATAAAGATACCTATTAAAACTCTTGTTTTGGTTGACTTTGTAAAAACAAACCATATAGTAGAATTACCATATAGTGTAACAGCTGGAGAACTTAGCATAGGGTAGACATGTGACCACAAATATAGACACTATATTGCCTTTGGGGCATGTGTGTGTGTGTGTGTGTGTGTGTGTGTGTGTGTGTGTGTGCACGTGCACATTAATAACCATTTGATGCTGGGAGATTTTTGTTTAAAAGCTATTAAGTATTTACTACTTTGTGGGTGCTATTTTGCTAGTTGGTGGAATAAGCTGGAGAAGTGTGTTCATTATGACAGCTCAGTCAAGTCTGATGACATTTATTAAGCATCCTCTTGCTGCCCAAATAAGTAATGCTATGACTAGACCCAATGTGTCAGCCTTGAATTTTTCTTCTGCATCATGATACTAGAAGTACAAATTTTACAGATGACCCTCAAGATGTGTATGGAACATACAGAATTATTATTCAATTAATCTAGTCAATTATTAGGGGATGCCTTGTCAGATGGCCTTTGCTGTTGGGACCTGTCTGAGGCTGTATCAGCATGATGATTACCCAGAGGCATGGATATTTCTCAAGGGGTGTGGACCAGAGCTTTTCACAGAGGCTGCTCAAAGTACCGAGAGGATGACCACATCCAAAGTCTTCATCTTCTCACTTGACTGAGCAGAGCAACGCTGTCCTAAGGTCAGCAGCAGCAGCAGCAGCAGCAGCAGCAGCAGCAGCAGCAGGTTTTCTTTAGTGCTAGAACAATGGGTGTCACTGATATTATAAAGAAAGTGTGGCTTAGGCACCAAAAATAGCATCTGAGATCGATGAAACTTCAAGGGAGTTACGGCTGCAAATCGTGTGACCCTCTCAAGGAACCCAGGGCAGGAGGACAGCAGGGAATCATGGAGGTGAGGAAGCCAAGATGGGGTCACCAAGGAAAACTGCCCTTTCTGCATCATTCCCTGATGCTCTTTCCATGCTGGTGCCACAGGCAGGTTGAGAGCCTGCTTGACAGACCTTTCTCCGTATCCCTCTCCCTCTCTGAGAGTTGCACCTCAGAGCGCATATCTCCTTCCCCCATCCCTATGATTTCCTCCGAGCATGTGGCTGACTGAAGTGTTTACTTGAACCATCTCAGCTGCAGCTGCGGGCATCCTGACAAATGCAGCTGAGGTAGAGACAAGGGTAATTTATACAACACTTCCTATTTGAAACAAAACAAACAAACAAACAAACAAAAAACATCGTGAGAACATCGCTGTTTCTCGCCCATTCTCCTGCAGGCTTGATAGCTATAAACTGAGACCAGCAGACCACAGGTAACGTTTGTCAGAGGTGAGAAGGGAAGTCTGGGTAAACAAGACAAGCCTTGGAACTTGATGATTCTCAGGCCAGCACGAGGAACTTAGTGTAGGAGTTCAGGTCAGTATTTTAAAAACAATTTTTCCTGTAGGAAGTACTAAACCTAGAGGGTGTACATATCTTGTCTTTTCCTCCCTCCCTGTAATTCTCTCTCATAGCGTGCCCCACCCTTCACTGTATTCAAATGCCTTGAGAAAGACTCTTGTCACTGATCCCACTAGCTGGTCGCAAAGCTTCTTCAGGTTAGAGTCGAATGCCTGTCCCTTACTCCCTATTTATTTAGAGAATCGATTAAGGATTTTTGTGAAGTGGGTCTCCAAAGAGCTCTGGAGAAGGCAGGCAGGGAGGCGGAGCATTCAGAGACAGGCTTAGCATGTGTTGCCTGGCAAGGAGAATTCCTGTGGCCTGAAAGGATGTTCTTTGAGACAGAACACGTCCTTTGCTCCATCCACAAGGGCATTACGCTCAGAGAACCCATCTCCCAGTGAAGTCAGATAAGGTCAGAAAATGTTTAAGGAGCATCCAAGTGCTTGCTCGGTAAGTCGTGTTTAAGGGGTTTCTGGAGTTCAGCCCTAATGGCAGTCTGAAGGCTAAGGAATAGGTCATAAGGTCCCCCTGCTTCGCCTTTCACTTTTGCCTGGTATCCAAAGGCCAGGGAGTTACCCGACATCGATGTCTACATTCTTATCATTGATTCTAGGGATGAAGAAAACCCTGGAAATACTTATCTCATTGTGTTTATCTTCAGAAATTCAAAATTGAAGTTCTGTAAGCAAAGCTCCATGACAACCGATGGATTAGCAGAAAGCTGAGATGAATGATAGCGAAATCTGCTATAGCCCTCCCGTACCTAACATGGCCAGCAGGGGGCGCAACCACGCGTGTTTCCATTGAGTTATTCCATCGGCCCCCACTCTCTCCCTCCATCAGACAACTTTCCCTATATCTTCTTTATTGAAGATGGTTTCTTTGGTTCGCTGATAATTGGATTTCTAGCCTTCTTTGCTGGTCTATAAACTTGGCAGTTACTGCATTTATGGCCATGTCAGTCTAACACAATATTTCAGCCCTGAGAACTGCAGGAGGGAAGTTTGGGGAAGGCAGACCGCCTGGAATGCCTGCACACATGATCTGAGAGTGGAACACATCTCTACCTTAGCATTTCTCCAACACATCCATTAGAGGCACCGGATGATGGGTATGGAAAACATATTTCTTATTAGAGGGATGTTCTTTTATGAATCTCTGGAAATATATAGCCTGCTAAAGAGTGAGTTCAGGTTAAATTCTGCATCTGAATATTAAAACTTCTTACTTAATAGTTTACTGAATATGTAAACCTTATTTCCTGTTATCTATGTGCCTGGCAAATTTAAACTTTTTCTCTTTCTTTCCTCTTTTGAAAGTGCTAATATATTGGCCAATACTCATAGAGGCAAGTAAGGTCAATGAGTTTTGAAAATCAAAATTGTTTAATTTCTGGTTCCAGTTCTCATAGATGAGTATCATGGACAAGAGGTATCAGTTCTCAGAATGGTGATTTCTTCTCTACAATGCAGTGTCCACAGCAGGACCAACCTAAGAGGTCTGCCAGGGGCATTGGCTAAGGTTAGCACCTTTGTATCAGGATCAGAACAACTTGGATCACTACTACAGTAACTACAGTGTGGGTGACCAATCTGGTGCGTGGTAGCCCACCGGGAGGGTGATGTCTGATAGCTGCATCAGAACTAGATCACAGATACAGGGAGCATGGACCCCTCAGTGGCTTGCCACAATCAACCAGCATGACCTAGAAACAGCTGGCTGGCATGATTTTGAAATTGCAGCGGATACATTACATCACACTTGGTTAAAGACTCGGGACTTTATCCCCTAGGATAGCCCCGTGTTTTAATAGGGCATTGGGAATTACTAATGGAGCTGATGAATGTTCAAAATAGATAGACATAAATGTGGGATATAAATAGACTGTTATCTTTAGTTGGCATATCCATGTGTCTTCCTACATATTTTAATCTCTATTGAATTTCTGGCCTCCTCATAAGACAAAAAGAATGTCATTTCCGTGGAAATCCAAATTATTCACCTGTAATACTGGGCTTCTTGTTTGCTTCATCCAAATTGAATTAAATGTGTGTTAAAATCACATTTATCAGCCTCCTGTGTACCAGACACTGTGACAGGAGTGGGAAAGTAAAAGTTAAATATCCTTACAAGACTATTAGCATACATTCACAGCACATAGTCACTATGATAAATGTAATAGGAATGTTTCCAGGCAGAGCTCATGGTCATGGTGCCGTTTATGGGGGAGGGGGAAGGGAGCAAGGATGCCAAGGATGGATGAGTCTTTAAGCTCAGTCCTTAAGCAATAAGCCTGGTGATGATGATGATGATGATGATGATGATGATGATGATGATGATGATGGTGGTGGTGGTGGTGGTGGTGACAGTGGTGGGAAGAGAAGGAGGAGAAGTTTAGAGAAATTGCTCCCTGGTTTGAAGATCTATTATTTTCCAAATTGGCAGCTTATAAGTACTTTACCAGTACTAGGAAATATTTATCAAAGGGGCCAAACCCACATAAAACAATTTCCCCAATTTGAAGTCATAAATGGAATGAAGTTAAATATTATCTATACTACATACATATATGTATATATAGAGAGAAAATTTTATATAGAGACATATTATAAGCTAAGTGTGTGTGTGAGAATCTCAGAAAAAAATCTTCTTGCTAAATAACCTATGGAGAAATCAATTGACAAGTGACATGGCCATAAAAGGATATATATATATATATATATATATATATATATATATATATATATAGAGAGAGAGAGAGAGAGAGAGAGAGAGAGAGAGAGAGAGAGAGA
>LR752914.1:8566-50270 GCA_902729485.2 Mus minutoides | reverse complement strand
CAAACACACACACACACACACACAAACACACACACAAACACCCCAGAGACACATACACCAAACACATACAAACACACACAGACACATACCCCAAACACACACACAAACACCCAGACACACATACACCAAACACACACCAAACACACACATAAACACACATACCAAACACACACACACACCCAAACACACACACTTGAAGAAAAATTCTTGGAAGCACTAAGACCCCCATGAAAGTTCCCAAATCCCGAGTGATGCAACTTTCTCTCCTACTTGATAGATACCCAGCATGTTTCTCAGTTACTCAACCTGAGCCTGTCTGAATGGTTTTTTCTAAATGACCAAACCCCACTGAGTACCGCTAAAACCCACAGTGAGAATCTTCATTGATTCCTACTCAAGAGTAATTCCCAGGAAGGCCATGGAGTAGATAGCTCTCCATCAAGAACCCTTCATGGTGGTCTCCCTTGTTGAGAGATTCACGCAGGCGGCTCATATGAATTCTAGAAGAGAACATTGGAAGAACAGAAAATCATCACAGGCAAATATGACCTGGGACATTCTCTACACAAATATCCAGAGGTCAGAGGTCATAGTTCAAGAGGCATTGTGATTTTCAAATTGGCTCTTCATGAAATCACATCTGGTAACCACTGGCCAGGAACCAGGAAGCTGAGGCTTTAGCAGCAGCCGCTGTCTCT
Source organism: Mus minutoides (assembly GCA_902729485.2). Taxonomy (NCBI): domain Eukaryota; kingdom Metazoa; phylum Chordata; class Mammalia; order Rodentia; family Muridae; genus Mus; species Mus minutoides. The sequence goes on along the minus strand of LR752914.1, from coordinate 49,572 downwards.
GCATCAAATCAAATCGGGTCTGAAGAGGATGGCACTCTTTAACAAGTGTTTAGTACAGATCATGTTCAGAGATGGTTCTTACAGATGGTCTAGTATCCAACATATGCAGCTGAAAGAGGGGCGTACTGGAACAGGAGGGATTGCAAGAACTACTGAGAGCTAAGGCTGCTTTGTGACATGGCCTGGCCCTATCGGAGCAGAAATTAATCTAAAAAAGCAGAGGAAGAAGGCAGGAAGATCTCCAAAAGCTACCTGTGATGGAACCTTTTGCCCTGAAAATGCAATGTTTGGGAATCTGGAAAGACAGCCAGTAGACACGTCTCAGAGGCTCAGTTCCCAGTGCTTCCATGGTGGCTCACAACTGTCTGTAGTTCCAGTTCCAGAGGATTTGAAGCTCTTCCTGCCTCCACAGGTTCTTGCATACATGTGGTACACATATGTATATGCAGAAAAAGCACCCATATATAAAATTAAAAGGCAAACAAATCTTCTTTTTTTTTGGTTTTTCAAGACAGGGTTTCTCTGTGTAGCCCTGGCTATCCTGGAACTCACTTTGTAGACCAGGCTGGCCTTGAACTCAGAAATCCGCCTGCCTCTGCCTCCCAAGTGCTGGGATTAAAGGCGTGAGCCACCACGCCCGGCAACAAATCTTTTTTTAAGAAAAAGAAATGTTCTAGCAGAAACATTTAAATCTCAACTACGTAGCCCCTGTAACTAAGATAAAATTGGATGGAGCGATGGACCATTTTAAAATAATTCTCTATCCTTCTCAGAGAGAGCAAAACAGTTATGAAATAGGAGTTAAATATAGTAATGACAAAACTCAATGTCCAATATTCTGTCCCATGATTCCCACTAAGTGAATTCACATTTGGTTTGGCCACATGCCTAGGTTTGAGTTGTAGGAAAATATTCACCACATGGAAGACACTAGGAGTCACTGTCCTTTGGAGTAAAGCATAGAGGGTAGAAGGGGCCTTTCAGGGAGTCGGAACATGCCAGACTAGATGGCAGTGCCTCGATACACATGTATGTAGACGCATTCTAGACTTTCTTGCTAACAAGCGCATTCTAATCCAGTGGGTCCTGGCCTGAATACAACCTTTCTAACAAGCTGCTGAATGATGCAGGAGCTGCTGATCTGTGGCTCACTATGAACCACGGGGGACCAGGGCAATAACAGCATCTCCAAGTTGGTGGCCTTTGGTCAGTAATAAATGTTAATGATAATAGCTTACATGCAAAATGCAAACGACCAGAAACGAAGTCACAGAGAGAGCTATAGGGAAGGCTGTGAGAGACTGCTTGCAAATGCTATTCTGTTGGCTGCTCCAGAAAGGCTTAGTGTAAGTGGAGACACCCGTGGGAAAGTGTCTGCCTTCAAGGTCCAATGAACTACACAGACCGCTCCTAGTCTGACGGGTTGGTGGAGCACCTGACTCACATCATGGGCAAAACTGTCAGGGTGGTGGCTCAGTCGGATTACATAAAATGTGTTCTAGGCTTGAAAATGTACAGAGACAGAGATGAACAGGCTGGATCTTCTGACCCTGAAAGAAAGGATGATAGGAATGAACAGAGGTAGAAAATCTAAAAAATAGCAGGTTATACACAAAATATAGTGGACCAACGAAGTGTTCTTAAGGCAAATGGAGGGTGACTGTTCCATATCCCTACAGATAAGAACTGAAAAACTTAGCGCTGGCATCTGCCTTTGCTTCTTCAATTGATGGGAAAATATAGGGCTACAGTGGTCAAATTATCCAGAAGGGAATTTTATGATTTCAAGCAGTTTTATCACTTAAAAAGAAACCCCATATCCTAGAACCTTTGGTAATGTGGGGATACCACCTCAGCTTTTGTGCTATTAGCTTGTGGGCTGCACTTTTGAGAAGACCCACAATCAGTTTTCAGCCCTATCTACGGCTTAAAAGGCTTACAGAGAGATTTTTCTCTCTGGCCTCTTGTCTAGAAGCTTCTCTTGTAGCACTCTAGGACACAAGGGAAATTCCTCTTTGATGTTTCTATGCAGCTTCTCTCTGGACCTTTCATTCCTCTCCCAACCCTGCCTCCTCTGCACCCATCCATCAGCACCAGGAACACATGATGCTTTCAGGAGGGGAGTGCAAACAGCCGCTCAGATATTGTAGCCATTTGTATTTAGTTTATATCTTCATGAAAAATTACTCAGTTTTTCTTGTCACAAAGCAAATAGAATCATGACTTATGTTTTATAATTTATATAACCAATTTCATATACTTGTCAACTTCTTATCAGATTTCTGACAGTTATAAATCATTTCCGCTTCTGGAAAGATGAAAATAAGCCCCCCCCCCCCGCCTACCTGTAGCCATCTCCAAGATTAGGTTTTCACGTTGTTGCTCACTGTGGAGTAATCAGGTACATGAAATATTTACTGATGAGAACTCAGCCCTTACAGGCAAATGGCGATGGTGCCTTCATCCTAGGGTGTAGCTCTAGGGAAGAGTTTTCAAGAGAGAATCAGGGTAGCGACAAGATGGCTCTGTGGATCACCAATGTAGGGAATGCCTAAAGAATTCTAAAGACTCAAAGCTGTGGGCTTGGAGGGTAGGGTGAAGTATCCTTCTACTCATGGCAAGAGAACATAATGTGACAAATTCAACAAAACCTTTGAGTGCAGTGGTGAACAACAGTGATTGTCTCTGGGGAGGTAAAGACTGACCCCAAATGATAAAACTATTAAATAAAATCATGAAACCAATGTACATTGAAGCCACAGTAGAAGGAGTTATACCTTCATGTGCTAATACACAGCTTCTCTAGCACATTTTTGGATAAATGCAAGACATTTACAAATGTCTTGCATTTCTTTTCAAACCTTCCTTTCAAAACCTATACATCTATTATTGGAGTGGGTATATAACATTTCCTGAGGAATACCATGGCAAGAAATATTAATAATGGTTACAACAGATATGAAGAAGCAATGTCTTTAATATATACTCCTTTGCAGCACTCTCCATTAATAATATTATTAATTAATTAATAATATTAATCAATGACTATATGATCTCTTTTAAGCACTTACTATATCTTATCTCATGTAACCTCCCCAAACCCTATGTGGCAGATTTTAATTTACCATTGTGTAAACTTTAGTGTTTCTTTGCTTGCTTTCTATAACCTGAGCTACAGAGATGTTAAACAATTTGCCCCAAGGTCACAACGCTAGTAGGCAGAGATGAGGGCTGAGTTCCCCATGTAGAGTACACAGGGCAAAGGCATCTTGATTATTATGTCTGTATACAGATGTAGAGCTGAAGGCACATTCAGATCATTTAGAAGTAGCGTCATGATTCCAACTCTAGTATGCTATGTAGTGTCTCTTATTACCTGGTCTGAACTTTACATGAGACAGATATATTAATTTTAAGATTCAAAAAAAAATCTAGTATAGTAACACACATCTGTAATCTCAAGTAGGTAGGAAGTTGAGATAGGTGGAGGACAATTGAATGAGACCAGCCTTGGTGACATAGTAAAACAATGTTGCTGGTTTTGTTTTTGTTGTTGTTGTTGTTGCTTTGTTTTGTTTTGTCTTTCAAAAAGAAAATTTGAACAAATATTGGAGGTTTTCAATAGTTTTTAAAACACATTAAGCATTTGATATAAGTTGTCTTGTCCTCCAGAGTTCACAATGCTACAAGAGATTCTTGGAAATGAAAGACACTAAAAACACAGCTACAGAGAGTAAGTATAGGATGCTTTTGAAGATCTGTCTACAGACACAGGCTACAGAAACAACAATAGTAATCTTTAAGCCAATTCTACAAGGATGAATAGGGAGATGTTAGCAAATTAGGAACTTAAGAGTGTGGGGCTGATCAGAGAAGGGAGGGAGGAAAAGGCAGATGCACAAATATCAACAGGGAACCACAAAGTTCAAGATGGATCAAACACAAGGTGAAATAGTTTCAAGAAGTAGAAATTAGTCTGGAACAGGGATGAACATCCAACTAGTGGTTTCCAACTCCATATCTGTTGGTTTTCTGAATGGCCTGATTCTTCCTGGACATAACCACATCTCCCAGTTCAGAATGTTTGGTGTCTCCGACTCCCACACCCAAATGTGAGCAACCTCCTGATCCCTTGTAAGCTCAACCCTAAAGGTGCTCTGAGAATCATGAGACAAGTTTTGTGAGTCATCGGGGTGAAGGATTTATTCTAAGAACAGCATGGAAAGACAGTTTAATCATGTTTGGGTTTCAGTAATGATTGTCGAGTTGATGGGTTCTGTAAGTTTTGGAGAGGTGAGACAATTAAAGTGAGGGAAACTGTGTGGAGATCATTAAGAGCAAGGAAGAAATGATGAGAGGTTGGAAGGGCCAAGAAGGGAGCAGGGAACTGTTCAGACAAAGTTTTGGAAATTTGATTTAATGTGTCTTCGCTCTGGAAATTGAGAAGAAAGGACCTGGAAATGGTCTCTGTGTCCTTTGGAGTTTGAGGAAGAAGTGGGATTTCACTGTAAGGATTATGGAAGGAGAAGGTCCATGAAAGAAAGGGTGAATTCATTGAGGACACATCAGATTGTGCTGTTCGTTACAGCTGGGTCTAGAGGAAGGCTGGAGATGGAGACCCATGCTTAAGGATCATCTGTATGTACAATAGACACCATGGGCTATGTGGAAGCAAATGAACTTGAAAGATGCGTCCCACATTACCTCCTTGGTGGGAAGAACTAACAGGTGGCCATGAAATAACCACCCTTTGCCTGATCTTTGACTGACATTAAACATCTAACTAAGAGCAGCCTTGTCTATTCACAGTACTGCTTCTTTCTTACCTCCTGGAGTAGAGACTGAGGCAGTACACCTCCTGCTTAGACAAGGTAAGGAGACTGGGGCCAAAGCAGAAAACAAGAGGGTCTTGACAGGGTTAGCCAAGAGAAGTGGACTCTGAAAAACACAACTGCTGAGGACTTTACTGCTGGTGTCAGACCAAAGAGAAGCAAACACTTTGGTCTCCTTTCAAGAATGCCAAGGGAGGGGGGCTGGCGAGATGGCTCAGTGGTTAAGAGCGCCGACTGCTCTTCCGAAGGTCCCGAGTTCAAATCCCAGCAACCACATGGTGGCTCACAACCATCCGAAACGAAATCTGATGCCCTCTTCTGGAGTGTCTGAAGACAGCTACAGTGTGTACTTACATATAATAAATAAATAAATCTTAAAAAAAAAAAGAATGCCAAGGGAGATAGCTGTTAGCAAAGGGGCATTATACAAATAAGTCAAAGGGATTTGGATCCAAAGAAGGTGGATGAAAGTCCAAATTCTTCAGGACCTAGTTTCATCTTGTTTTGTTTTGTTTTGTTTGAAACAGGCCCCTGCCTTGTAACAAATGCTGTCTTGGAACCTTGGTGGGCCAGAAACTCAGGCTAATCCTCCTGTCTCAGCTTCCTTTGTGCTAGGATTACAGTTCTGAGCTGCTATCCCTATTGTTGTAGTCTGAATGAAACTAGCCCACATAGACTCATAGGGAGTGTCATTATTGAAGTAATGGCTTTGTTGGAGGAAGTATGTCACTGGGAGGTGGGATTTGAAGTTTTAGATGCTCAAGTCAGGCCAAGTGCCTCACCATCTTCCTGCTGCCTGCTGGTCCAAATGTAAAACTCTTAGCTTCCTCTCCAGCACCATGTTTATTACCCTGCTTCCCACCATAATGATAATGGACTAAATCTCTGAACTGTAAGCCAACCCCAATTAAATGTTTTCTTATAAGAGTTGCTGTGGCCATGGAGTCCCTTCACAGCAATAGAAATCCTAACCAAGACAGCTGGCTTCTGGGTTTAATCCTTTTAGAATGGTCCTGCCTCTCTCTTTAGGTCAAAAAGAACTCAACCAGCCAATTAAACTTTAGAGTGAACAAGCACATTCTTGTGTTACAAGTGTAATATTCCTCTGAATCAAGAGTCCTATTCTGTGGACAAGTTTGAGAGTGTCCTCATACCTTTGAGAATCCAGAAGGCAGATGTTTTTTTCCCTGATGTTTTCCTTGTTAGAACATTCAGGTATTCCTTATCCCACCACACATGTTACTGGTCACCATGGCCCTAAACACCTGAGCCCCCGTGTCCCTTTAAAAGAATACCAATTCCCATGTGCCATCAGAGGTAGAGGGATTAAATATGAGAGTTGGCCATACTACCCTAGTCTATTCTTCTAGTCTCCAAAACGCTACAGTATGGGGCATTATAATTGTATAAAAATCCAGCTGAGGGCTTGTGTATATCCAAAGGACCTGTGTTGAAAGATAGACATTTGTATTTTACATACAGGTACTTTGAGGAAGTCCATTCTCCATGAATAGCTTACATTGCTTCACAGTCAAGATCTTCTAAGCAAAAACATTTACACTGCTGAATTTAAACTGTTTGCATAAGGAGATGTTCAGGTTAGTAAAGCTTCAAGACATCTCTCTCCCTGGAGATGCTTCAAAGTAGTAAAGATAAAAACCTTCTTTTCCTCTACCCACAGGTTAGATGAAATTTCAGAGTAAAGATAATGTTTTACTCTGTGGGGAGGATGTGCAGATTTCTCCCAGGTCTATATAGATCAGAGTTTCCTAATTAACTGGGCTCTCCAATCACGTTCTCAACTGTATGCCTGGTACCCTGACCTACACAGCCTTGTCTTGAGTTCCTGCTGAAAAGTCATCACTGGGATTTGCCTCTGACCCAAAGGTCTCATATATTATGTGTGTATGTATGTATGTATGTATGTATGTATGTATGTATGTATGTATGTATGTGTATCTACACATAAAACCAAAAATGATATACATATCTCTGCATACATATGCACATATATTCATATATGAATAAAACATGCATCAGTGCATATATACATATACATACATAAACATGCGACTAGCTAACTTACTTTTAAGTAAGTGAAAAAAAATCTTAGATACTTTGCAAATTCTAACTTGGCAGTTTTATATGTAGATCCCTTCTAAGTAAAACCACCTCTTTCTAGAAGGATTATCCTGGCCCACCATCCACAACCTGTTTCTCAGAAAATAGTGTACAGATTTCTAGAGTAATTTAGGATGAATCATGTCATTCCAAGGCCAGTACTATTTCTCGTGTACTCTACAAGGAAAGTTACAGATGGTTTCCTCATAGTCAAGGTCATCCAACAGATAATCACTGGCTCCAAAGTATGCTCTCATATTTTAATAAGTCCCAAAGCCATCATTAAATTTCAGAAATTGCAAGTCCTGAACTTTAGGATAAGACACCTCTCTTGTGGCCATAATGACCCTGACTGGCCAGCCATTGCTGTCTCTGGAAACCTGTGCACAGGAAGGCACAGCCCTGCAGAGCGACCTTCAGAAATTTTTCTTCCTCATCCAGTTTGAGGCGGTGCTTCAGGGTCTGCAGATGCCAAGGCACGGCTTCATGGAAGAGGAATTGTCACTACGTGGCCACCTGTTAGCTGGACAAAGAGCTAACAGAAAAGTGACAGCAGTAACTTGTGCCTGTGTACAAATACTTAACTTATCGACAGCCTGCTTCCTTCTCTCCTCACCCAGAACATTCCCTAGGTTCCAAAAGCTCTCAGTGCTCACATAGATCCAATCTAGTCCAGTAATTTAGGCTTCTTGACCTTAGAAAATCTAGACCAGTTTATCTTTATTCCCTTTCTTGAGTCCTAATTCATTGGAGCCCCTCTTGGTTTTCAGTATTTAAATTAAAACAAAGCTGGAAATGAGTACTGCCTTTCAGGACTCTGGCCGGCCACCATTCTCTATATACCTTCATTCTTCCTCTCTCTGACTATGCACTCTTTCCCACCTCTACATATTTACAGTTGCTTATGTCTTGTAGCAGCCCAGACATGCATGGGATAGTGGTCAGGATGGAAGATCCAATCTTGACAGAAGGGAGACATCAAATGTCTTCTAGCAAGCACATCCACAGCTTCCTCTGGGATGAAATCCACAGTGACTTCCTAGTCGTTTGTGTTACCATTTCCATTTGCTAACAGAAAAGGATTTGAGTTCATCCTTCTCCTTATGTCCGGGAAAGAGAGAAGAGCTCATCCAGGCCCCATTGTGTGGCACCACCTGTCCGTTTGTCCAGAGCCACTCAGATCTTGGGGGATGAGTGGCAACTGTGCTGATTTTATGAGTTACAGAAAGTTGGATGGGGAGCCCAGCAAGAGGTTCAGTTGGAACAATGGATATCATCTCGTTACATCTATTTGCTCTTTGGAATGTAAGACATTATCCTCTCTTGAGATTGGTGGGTGAAAAAGGAAGGCATTTTTCTGGGCTGGTGAGATAGCTTTATGGGTGAAGGCACTTACTGTCAAGCTATATACCCAGAACCCAATTGTAGGAGCAGAGAACCAGTTTTCACGGGTTGTCCTTAGACTGCCACATTTATACTGTGCCATGTGAACCTACATGCATTCTGCATTCAAAACACACACACACACACACACACACACACACACACACACACACACACACAGAATGCAAAGATGTTTGTTTGCTTGTCTGTTTCTTTTAAAGGAAAACATGTTCTCCAAAGACTGGGTTGAGAGCCTAGCTTCTGTTGGGGGTTTTCTCTATTTTTTTTTTCTGATCTCCTGCAGTCAGGGGCTTCCTGCATGTACTTAATGATAGCGAGAAGACATGGTGAGATGATTCTTTACCAGACAGAGGGTCTCTGGGCCAGAGCTAAGTTACCTGTGGAGGCTCTTTCACCACCAGTAGCTTTTAGAATGGAAGATACAGCAGCTGTCTCTAAGAACTGGGGCCTTTTCTCCTGGTGATGCCCTAGCATCTCGAAGTCACGGCACTTAATAACCTGATGTGGAGTGGCTTCGGAGGTCTTTCTAAAGCAAATGCTGAGACTATAGAGATGGCTTAGTTGGAAAATGTCTGTAGTAGCACAAGCCAGAAGGATCTGAGTTTGGAACCCCAAAACACATGTGAAAGGCTGCCCTTTCTTACCCACCACAACTTAATGTTTAAGACTCTGTTGTTGCAGGGCGCGGTGGTGCACGCCTTTAATCCTAGCACTCAGGAGGCAGAGGCAGAGGCAGGCAGATTTCTGAGTTTAAGGCCAGCCTGGTCTACAAAGTGAGTTCCAGGACAGCCAGAGCTATACAGAGAAACCCTGTCTCGAAAAGCCAAAAAAAAAAAAAAAAAAAAAAAGAAAGACTCTGTTGTTGGAGACACTTCGAATGTTGTTCACAAAACATGGAAAAATCAAAATGGTGTTGATCAGGAAATGTCTCCCTGGGTTTCATAGCAGAAGGTGCTATATGTAGGCTGCTAGGAGAAAAGTCGTCAACACTGTCTCCCAGCTGTGAACCCCATGAACTATAGAATGACTAGCCTGACAAGATATGTCCATGGGTGAAGAAGTGACAGGGAGGTTATGGGACTCACCACCTGCTTTTCTGATTGGTGTTAAAGGCCCACTCTGAAGAAGGAATCACATGCCTGGTCCTTTGAAGATGACCAAGAATCAATGTTTGGAGGAGCTCAAAGACCCCTGACTTACTACTCTTTTGCTACATTAACTGCTCTCAAAACGTATACCTCTATACCATCTAGTAATACAACTCTCAGGCTGCATCACAGAAAGTTCTTCATGCATCGGATGGTGATTTTTTTCTCAGAAACTCACAAATGATTACAGTGTAGCACCTGTCCCTGGAGTGCTCACCCACAAATGGGACATGAACCCCTCCTCCGAGTCTTAGGAACCATTCCTCAAGAGGGGTAGAAAGATTATAACAGTCTGAGGAAGGGGAGGGCCAGAGAAGAAGTCTCTTCTGGACATGGCGGGATGGCTCCAATCACTAGTTCAAAGTAGTTATGGCTGCCCTCCCATGATCTGCACACAATCAAACTAGCCAGCATGTTTGCATGGAGTGGAAAGGGACTTGTGACCCCCCTACCCCTAACTGAAATGATACAGACAGATGAATAATCTGAGGGGATGGATGGAGTATCCATTTTCTTTACTGATGTGAACCCTAAATGCCCCAATGGATGATCCTGCACCCATACTTATGTGGGCAGCACAAACTGGGTCATGACAAAAAAAAAAAAAAAAAAAAAGAAAGAAAGAAACATGAAGTTGTGGGGGTGGATCTGGAAGGAGTTGGGGAAGGAGTGAGGGGTGCATATGATTAAACTAAATTGCATAAAATTCTCAAAGAAGTAATAAAATGTAAAGGTGGAGCATGGCTATGCCACTTGTAGCCTCAGCACTCGGAGTGTAGAGATGGGGCTTTTGGAGTTCAGCTAATTAAATTATCTGATGAGCACCAGGTTCAATGAGAGACTCTGTTTCAAAAAATCAGAAGAAAAGCAGTTTAGGAAGACACTTAATGTTGGTCTCTGGCTCTCCGCTCCAACACTCACCCACACACACATATACACAAACACACACACGGACATACACACATACCACACAGACACACCACACACACACACATCACACAGACACACACTAAACATACACTCTGCACACATATACATACACACAGCACACACACGAATACCACATACCACACACATACAGCATGCATACATATACATATACTACACACTTATACACCACATACACACACACAATGAAAAGAAAAAAAAAACCTTTTGAAACCAGGACATTTAATTTAATGGGTGGTGGGTTAATTATTGGTGAGAAAAGAATATTTGAATAGGTACATTAAGTTTCACTTTGCACAAGGTCTAGCCTGGATTCAGTTGCAAGAATATGGATGTGGTATGGATATCTGATAGAGTATGTCACTGTAGTTAACGGCTAGATATCTATTGAGGGGTGATTGTCAGAAGAGGGAAGGACAGTGAAGGGAGTGAAGTTCCTGATGAAGGGGAACAGTACCAACAAAGTCAAGGACACAAGGACATGGGGATTGGTACAGCTATGAGTGTGTCTCTTTCTCTTTTATGCTGCATGGGAGGTGGGGCATGGCTATGTAGGAGAGTGTGAAGGAGGATAGCAGATGCTTGGTAAGAAGATAGGAAGGCCCAGGAAAGCGGTACCTTTAAGGTACTCTAGGATCCCAGGCTCCTCTGTGGGTCTAACCATGTGCATGAACTGAGATTTGCTAACTCAGACAGACTTGACCCCCAGGTAGGGCTTATGAATATAGAAAGGACTGCATTTTGCAGCCTTTGTTGCCCCTCTGTGTGATGCTCTTGCATGGAAAACAGCCTGTAGTGTGGTAGAGGTGTCCTTGAGTGTGAAGAGAGGCCCGTGGACTTGCATGTCACCTCCGAGGTCAGTTTTTCCCAGAAGTGCCTGCTCTCCAGCCTGTAGTAAGGCTCCAGGATTTCAGGGCATCCCAATTACATGACGGCAAATGTCACAGCTTCAGAGTGCCTTTTTTTTCACTAGTAAGAAGTCCTTTCCTCTCAGAGGCCACTGTAATTAACCCAAGAGGGAATAAGTCATCCTTAGGGTCAGAGAAGAAGCTACCATTGTGGTTTGACCTGTTCTTACTGAAAATCTGTTTCAGAGACTCACCTAATCTATATGTCCTTCCATGTGAAAGCCCTTAAAATGCTACTTTGTTAAAAACTTTATATCTTGTATTTTTGAGATTATGATACTATTACATCATTTCTCCATTCCCTTTCCTCCTTCCAAACCCATATATATATATATATATATATATATATTCCATGACCTCTTTTCAGTAATTGTTCTTACAAGTATTTATGTGTTCACACACACACACACACACACACACACACACACACACGCACACACGCACACACACACATCCTGCTCAGTCTGTATAATGTTACTTCTATGTATGTTTGCAAGGTTGACCTTGTAAATCAATTGGTGTGATACCACACCTGTGAAGTTTCACTATCATGACTGTCTATACAATGTCATGAACAAGGACACTAGCAATAGACATGCCAATGCAGATGGAGAAAAGCCCACGAGGCCGCACCCCTACATAAAGAATTACAGGAAAGCAAGAAATGCAGAGAGTGGGAGAAATAGCCAATGCTAGTTTTAAAACGGAAAGAAAAGGCACAAACGAACTCCTCCTCTATCTCCCCCCCCCACCTCAGCATCCACACCAGGTCTCACTGCTCAACCATCTGTATGAAGGAGTCGCTGTGCTTGTTAAGGAAATTAGACAATGACAGTCACATAGTCTGTGCCAAGGTGGGGTGTGCACACACTTCTTTGTCTAAATGTCACAAATTGTTATAGTATTGCTCTGCATTTCCGAGACAGTATCATCACCTTTTAATTAGCCAGAAGACTCTGCTGTAAGATTCAAAAGGAGCAGCAACATTCCAGTCCCTGTCCAGTTTTCAATACAATTATTTGTCAGAATCATATTAACCTGATGTATGACAAACCCGTAAAATGGATACATTTAGGTCTCCAGGAGTCCTCCCTCATTAACTCTGATATTTATAGCCATAGCTTCAATGCTGCAACCTCTCCTCCTGAGAAACACGGAGCAGGGAGGGCAGGCTTCTTTGATGCTATTAGGGGAGTCGTTTGTTTTGCCGTGGTGCAAAGCAAAGAGGGACAGAAGAAACCTAGCCTTGGTTCCAGAGCCTCAGGAGCCCAGACCTGCTCCTCTGCCTGCTCCACTTTTTTTATGGATGGGGAAGAAAACTCGGATAGATATGTGTGTACAAATCCTGCATGGTTAATAAATCATCAGGGAAATGAGGCAGAACTAATTGGACAGAGCTATTTGGGAGATGGTTCTTAGATCTATCTTTTTGGGATCAAAGTCTGACTCTCTTGGGCAGGATGCTGGATTTTCTCTGGCCTTGGCTTCCTTGAGTGTAAAATGGGCACAATAACAGCTCCTATCCTCATCAGGCAAAAAAAGGAAACTCAATGAATTAGTACAGAAAAAGCTGCTTTGAGTTTGGCATGTACTAAGTGTCACAGTATCTCCCCTATGACTGTGGGGCCCTGGGGATGCAAAGCAGGATGTGTGAAGCACTGGGTATGATTTCTAGACATGATATAGCATCAATTAGGCACAGGGGTGTGCACTTGTAATTCTAGCACTTGGGAGGTGTTGGGTGTTTTTTTTACAACAAAAGAGTCACATCTATGACTACCTAGCACATCCAAGGCCAGCCTAGGACACATGGAACACTTTCTCAACAATAACAATAGTTGCTATAATTACTTGGGATCATGGCTTTGCAATGTTTCCCTTCTGCAGACAGACAGTCTAGCCAATCTGTTTTCACACTGTTCTGATGAGCCTGGGGCCTGAACAGAGATGAAAGGTTCCCAGAGACGAAGGTATATTGGCTATGGAAAATGTAGACAAAGGCCTATCTGTCTTTATGGATCTAAGAGCTAAAACAAAACACACCTTGACTTTCACTAGTGGCTTAGTCCGGAACTCACTGAAATGGATGGATAAGGATTTTGGACTTTGATGGGCTTCACTGTTAGAACTTGTTAGGTTTTATTTGTTTATTTTTAGAATCCCTTCAAATACATCTCATAAAAACAAGCTCTGCAGTACATTTAGTCCATACTCTATTGTTTCCAAACCTGAATAAATCACTGTCCATGTTCTATGTTCTATTAACTCTTACAACTGATACCTTTTGCTGGCATTTCTTCTCAATACAGACACATTTTAAGATACACAGGGCATTGCATTTAGTTTCATGAGTCTACAGTTTATGCTACAATAAATAGTACTTCATCTCCTCTTTATGTCTTCCTTAACTCCCATATGTATTATTCGATATAGATGATATAGATATAGATATAGTTATAGATTTAGATGTAGATATGGATAGATATATGTGTGTGTGTGTATGCATGTATGTGTGTGTGCATGTGCATGTGCATGTGCATGTGTGTGTCTTCTTTAATTTCCATCCACACCACACACACACACACACACACACACACACACACACACACACACCAATAACTAATGATAAGAGAAGCCATGAATTTGAAAGGGAGCAAGGAGGGGCATATGGAAAGACGTGGAAGGAGTGGGAAGTGATGTAAATATAATCTCAAAAAATAAAATAAATGATTTTAAAAATCCTTACTTGCTGGTTATATAGAAGAGCATCCTTCAGCTTAGATGATGTGTGCAATGATTCCTCATAATTGGATTAAAGATATGGATTTGTCTGGGAATGTTCATTACCTATCAATGGCCGAAATCCATGATGCCCCTGTCTCAGCAATGTTGATGTCCTACTGTTGTCATTTAATCAAGGCGGTATGTACCTGAATGTTCACTGTGAAGTTACTATTTCCTCCTTTGTAACAAAGAAATAGTGTAAGAAGATGTGGGATCACTAAATCCTGTGCTCCTTGTTAAACTAAACTTTTCTACCCTCCCCACAGAAGTGTATCAGAAGAAACTCTCTCATACATGAGACAGAGTCTGGGATTCTCCACTTCATGAATTAGAAATCTAGACACATTTTACTTTAAAGAATGTGTTCAGAGCTCACAGAACATTGGAAACTCCAATTTGAGTCATCAACGACACCTACAAATTCCCCTAGCTGGTCCAAGGTGCTCTATGAACACCTGTCTGTGCTGATCACCCACAACCTTTTATGACCAGGAGGCCCAGCTATTACCAGAAGTTGTCTTTTACTCTTAAATTTGGGGACATCACATGGACACAACTTATATCCTAGCATGCTCGGTCTTCTTAGGGATTGTAAATGCCTTTGCTGAAAATGTGCCCAATGACAACAGAATCCTAAACCACTGATTACCAGGCTCAACAGAGATGGCTCTTAATCATGATGGAGTCTGAGTTTACTGAGGCATTTCTCTTACTGTGGTTTTCATGTTTGATCTTATTCTGCTAATATGGGGGGTGGGGTGGGGGGAACACCGTGTTCTCAAATCCTAGAGATCCAGCATAGGATATTTACAGTCAGCTCACATCTTTGGGGAGGGTCCTGTTTGACACTCACAAAGTCCTTCAGTATTGATTTGTTAATTCTGAGCAATAATGAGATTGCAACAGAGCACTGTCTCTTCATATCAAATGATCTAAGTCCACGGAGAACTTCGGTTTCCCCTCTAGCAGAATGTCAGATAAAGTTTAAGTTTTTCAGTCTGGCGTTTAGTTTTACCTAACAAACTTTAACTCTCCTTCAAAACAAACTTTTTGATAGAGCAAAGAGATTTTATCACGAGCTTCTTTATCCTCTCTCTCTCTCTCTCTCTCTCTCTCTCTCTGTGTGTGTGTGTGTATGTGTGTGTGTGTGTAGTGTCAGAGAGGGAGAGAGGTTCTGAGGAGCCTTGCATATATTAGGCAGTCTCCACAGACTTACACCTCATGCCCTTGCTCTTCTGTAACAGGATTTTCTAGGTAGCCTAGACTGGTTTTGAACCACTTCCATCTCCCAAGTGCTGGATTTACGTGTATGTACCAACATTTCTAGCTTTGATTCCTTTAGTTTCTGAGCCTTCCTTGATACCCCAGACAGCATTGCCCTCTTCTGTGATCCACAGCATTGCATCCTGCCTGTAAGGGACCTTTTAGTTTCTTAGTCTGTGGTGACAGTTGCAGAAGTAGAGGGTCAATGTCTCAGAACCCATGGAGGCTGGCTGCACACACACACACACACACACACCCACACACACATGAACTGAGAGTGGCAACTCGCCCAGGGAGACAATGGGCCAATCACGAAACAACCAGAACACTGATGAGGGACTCAGGACACTCATTATGAGACAGGCTGTTACATGAGCATAGTGTCTGGGTCCCTTTTCTCCTGCGTCAAAATGTCAAGGAAACTTAATTGGTCATTAGGAGGTTCAGCAGACATTTCAGCAGAGATGGCAAATAGCTTGTCAACTATAATATGGGTTACAGAGAGAACTGGTTACACATCCCCATCCCCTAGCAACAATGGGGACCTAGTGACCAAACACTCAGACCCTTGAACTCACTGTCTCTCTGTTGAATATCATCATGCCAATAATGAAAATATTTGCCCAATTCCTCACTAGCTTAGTTCACGAGACTGACTTCTTCCCTCCCCAGGCTCATTAATTTTATCCTTTTATTCAAGGGATATTTTTGTTCAGCATCCTTTCTATGTGCCAAGTACTGAGGATACAAGTACTGAGGTTACAAGTACTGAGGATACAAGAGTGAGCAGCATCCCCTGGACTTCCACAACCCCTGATTTTACTACATTTGAGTTTAGTAGGTCTAGAGGGTTTTTTTTTCCAATTTTTATTAGATATTTTCTTCATTTACATTTCAATTGCTATCCTGAAAGTCCCCTATACCTTCCCCATCCTGTGCATGTGTGTGCATGTGTGCACAGGCAAAACCCACACACAAGTGCACAAGTGCACTTACCCATGTGCTGACATTAGGAAGCAAACACTGGATATCTATTCTTCTATTGCTCTCCACCTTATTTTTTTTTGAGGCAGGGTCTGTCCAAACCCTGGGTGTAAGCCCTGAAATCCATCCATGTCTGTCTCCCCAGCACTGAGGCAGTAGATACATGCCTCCTGCCCTGACTCTTACATAGCTTACAGGAGACCCACCTTTTAGTTATTTTTATTCTGTGTTGTGTATGTCTAGCCACAGTGCGTGGGTACATTATGCACGTGCACACACATGCATGTGTTTGTTGGGGACCAGGGTTGACATGTCTTCTCAACCACTCACCATCTTTTTGAGATGGCCTTGAGGTTCATAGTTCAGCTAGACTGCCTAGCCAGGGGAGTTTGAGGAATTCTCTTGTGTTCACCCCTCTGCCCTGGGCTATGGGCACAAGTTGTCTTCTGTGATTTTAATGTGGATATAGGGTATTTGAACTCATGTCCTCATGGTTGTACGTCAGCCACTTTGCCAACCAAACCATCTTCCCATCTACCTGCTTCCTTCACTTTAAGGTGGCTTTGATATGTATGATCACTCCGTTGTTTTGATAACAAATCATATATTGATCCATTATCTAACTTCCCTGAGTAGAATACTGCTTCAGCAATATTCTAAATTCATAGAAGGCTGAAGATAACATAGTATTGATCATAGATTCCTTATGGTGTCTCCAGGAATGCCATATAAGTAACAGACACTAAGTGTGTGTCTTTCTAGGGGACATTGCATTTGGCATAGACATAAGCAGACTTCAGGGGAAGCAATCTTATATGACTTTATTTTAAATCACCTCAAACCAGTGGTCTACAAATTAAACCCAGCCAGCAGACGCATTATATTCGGTATACACTGAGTTTAAGTTTAGTAGAAAAAAAAGTAAAACAAGCCATGCTTTAAAAACTAAAACCTCCTTTTCTCTAGGCCCCCTTCTCTGAATCTTTTCTTCTCCTTCGAATTCAATACGCCTTCAGATTTTTAACTTCTTCAGAAAGACTGGAATATTTGCCACCCTGGGCCTCATACCTGCTGGGTAAAAGTGCTGGCGTGCCATTATGTCGGCCCACTTCAGCCTGCTGTGGTCCCCAGCACTCCACAGTGCCTGTCACTTGGAATCTCATCACACAGTCTGCTTCTCTTACATAACAGAAGAATCCTGAGGCCCTGGAATTGGTGTCCTCTGTGCTACCCAAAGTCAGGATACAGGAGAGGAAATGGCCCCCTCAACCCACAGCTAAGAGTAGGAACAGCTTTGCGCTGCTCCTGTGAGCTGGCATGGAGACACAGGCGAGCAGGCTGTGCCCTGCGCCTTGGCCCTGGGCCTTCCTTACAGGCGGCCTTCTCTGGAATGTTGGCTCTCCCTGCTGAGAAGCCTACTGGGGCTCCAAATGGCCTGTCTTCCCTTATCCATGCGATTTCAACCTGCCTCCCAGGCTCTTTTCCAGCTACCCTAACCCCCTTAGCAGCTCAGCTCACTGCTCTGCTCCTGCCAAGAAATCTGCCAGCCTCCCTTCCCCTCCTCCATCTCCCTTCTACGCACTTCCCTCTTCATGGCACAGACATCCATTCCTCAGTGCAAACTAATATTGAGGACAGTAAAAACCGAGAGAGAGAGAGGAGGGGGAAACCGAAAGCATTAACAGAGAAAATTACATATGCTTTGTTGTTCTGTTTGGTCTCAGGCCTCTAACAAGAGGTGTGTGTGTGTGTGTGTGTGTGTGTGTGTGTGTGTGTGTGTGTGTGTGTGTGTGTTTTGTGTATGTGGTGTGCACTTTCTTAAAACCAAAGAAAGCAAATGCAAAAATTAGAACAAATATATCATGATTATTCTTCAAGCCAGAAAAGCAGTAAGATTATTGAGCTTGCAATTTGGATCCATCAGCATCCACATATAAAATAAAAAATAGCCACATACAATAAAAGGAGCAAGGCATGTAAATAATAATAAGGGAATAAACAATAATAAACCATGGAGAAATAAAACCAACCCTGAGTGTGATGCAGTCCTAATGCTGGGGTGACAGGGGCAGGGGGATGCCTGGTTCTTGCCAAATTGGTGAGGTTCAATGAGACACTCACCTTAAAAAATTAAATGGAGAGTAATACGGGAAGACATCAGTTTCTGGCTTCCACAGGCATATTGGCTTGCACATGCGCACTCTACCCTACTCCCCCTCCACCCCCAAAATGGTGAGCTCGTCACATGTGAGGACATCTCTCAGACAAACTAAGCCTGAGCTGCTTTAAGGAAGCAGGAAGGTATGCACCAGTATTTACAAAAATAGATATGCACATTTAAGATTTGATTTTTAGGTTCTATATTAATTACTTGCTTATTATAGAAACTTTGAAAATCTGTAGTATTAAAAAGTAAAGGAAATGAAATCAAATTCAACCATAATCATATCACACAGAGATAATTTTTTTCATTGATTTCCCATTTCCATGCATAATATATACACTTTTATAGAGTTGAGAATTTCTATTGAACACTAAAATTTACTAGCTTGCTGGTTTTTTAAAAAATTATAGATAGATGTATCCTGATAAAGCAAAAATCTCCCTATAATCTTAACCTTCATCATTCCATTGCAAGCATACCTAGATTTTCACTGTTTCAAACTTTGGAGTTAGTGACTTAAGACCGATGGTCATTTATTTTACCTTTATAATTTGCTAAGGAGCATCTTTATGCCTAGATTATGTGTTTAGTTTTATTTTCCTGAAGGCGGGTTCCTAAAGCTGAAATTACTCGACAAAAAGTAGAAATGTCTTTAACGTTCATGAATTTTATATTTTTAAAACTTACAATAGAGCAGTTCTTAACCTGTGGATTGGGACCCCTTTGGCAAACCCCTATCTCCAAAAATATTTACATTGCCATTCATAACAGTAGCAGAATCAGAGTTATGAAGTAACAATGAAAATAATTTCATGGTTAGGGGGCCACCACCACATGAGGAACTGTATTAAAGGGTTGCAGAATTAGAATGTTGTGAACCATTGTTACAATGGGTTTATCACAACAACAGAGCATCATAAGCCAAACAGGTCTTCATGCCACTGGTTGAAAGGACTCTTTTCCAGGGCACAGCACAATTCAGCTTTCCTAAGAGAAACCAAAGAGGAGAAACTACTTGACTACTTGACTTGGTCCCTCATTACTCCCACATCCCCAAGCCATCTCTAATGCCCTCAAAGAGTCCAGGACAAACCTACTGTGCCATCGCACTTGTGGAGAAGGAGTACACTATGTTACTGCCAAAGATGGCTTTTGTCCTTCATCTCCCTGGCCAGAGGAAGAAGTCCTTGATGTGCAGAGTCTCTGGGGACCTTGTGCAGACTCATCATCTGCCCAGCTCACTGAAAAGGCTCATTATCCTCTAACATGTGATCAATTTCTTCTCTTCCTATCAAACATGTCTTTGACATGAAAGACACATGAAAGACAGAAAACACCCTTTCAAGGTAGGAGGCTGCCATCCTCAGAGCAGTGATATTTGCCGCATGTGAATGCTTTCCTGTCGCTTATTCCTGCTGTGATTATTATTTGTACTGTATTACCCAGCCCTTCATCTATGAAATTATGGAGCCGATTCTAATTAGGCCAACTTGGCATCTACCATTGAACCTGCATGCTTAAGTAAATGACCTCTTTCCTCAGTTGTTTTTCTCCTCATTGGAGAGGACATTGCTCTATCCTATAACTTGACAGAATCTAGGGAACTTGGAGGTGTATATAGAAAAACTTTGTTCACCTCAGGGGCATTGGGATCCAGGGATCCAGGGCTCAGCTCATCCTCAGAGTTGACAGTACATTTCCCATGCCCTTGAGGCTCCTTTGTCCAGTGTGAATGGTTGCTTAAAAGTTTGTCCCCTTGATATCATAAGAGTTACATTTGCACAGGACATTAACTTCCACTGGAGTCTCTGTTATAGGTCATTTATCATAAAAGTGGTGTTCAAATCCAGTCCCATTCTTCCAAAAACGTCTTTTTTTTCTTATCTTTTCACAGGAGAATCAGGACTGATTTTCTATCTTGTTAATCCTTATGTTCAATTCAGATATTGGTCTGTGTCAAAATGGCCATTCCCTTAATCTTAGTAATGTTTGCAGTAATTGAAAAAGAACCCTCAGTCTCCATCTCTCAGTGCTGATGGTTGGCACCTTGGCAATATGCAAAAGGTTTTGCTATCTCTGCCTTCCATGGCCAGAGCACAGCAACTTTAAGGCTAAATACTGCCTGCAAAGAATTACATCAGGGTTGGAGACTGGATTCGGTTTTTAATGTGGAGTCATAGGGTCACTCCCTCCCCTGGGACACAGATCCTGAGAAGTTTGCTTTCTCAGTACACTAATTCCTGTGATTGTGTGCCCCATGACTCAAAAAGTTGGGTCCAGAGCAGCAACACTGAACAGATATCATTTGTTGCAATATTTCCTTGCCTTGTTTTCCCTCAATGAAACAAAGAATGAAGGAAAAGAAAAGGAGAGAGGGAGCTCACATACGTAAGGAATACACCTCAACGGACTTTTAGGCTTCATTCAAATAGTCCATTTTAGAGGATCTTTTTTCTCAGGTTATTAAATTTTATTATGGAAAAATAAGTAAATAGTTTTTAAATAATAAATAATAAAGTTTCTTAAAAATAATCCCCAAAGACATTTAATTTTTGACATGTATCAGACTTAGCGTCATCAAATGGGATCCTAAGTCAGGCATAGTAGTACACACCTATAGTGCCAACTACTGGGAGGCTGAAGGAAAAAAAGATTGCTTGAGCATAGGGCTTTTTTAGACCTGCTAAGACAATTTAATACAATCATATATTAAAAATTTTTTAAAATATATATCACTTTTAGATAATACCTTTGCATTTTTGTCAAGAATGTCAGTCTTGGATTTGGACATTCAAAACGAAAGGTGAGAATTAAAAGACTGGTGGGCAGGCAAGAAGGAACAGTCCTGTCATAGTGGGATGGGAAATGGCCCATAAGGTGCCTTAAGTTGAAGTGTTTAGATATCGAACCAGGGGAGTGTTGTCAAGACATGAGGGGTGACAACATAAGTACCCACCCAATGGAAGTCCCAGTTCACTGACACCGATGCTTCATTTGGCTCCTTTTGTGCTTCAGAACCCAATATCTCACAGACTCCCTTTTTTGATGTCATTTTAGCTAATGGCCTTTTCGGCCATCAACTTAGACATTTTACAGAAGTCAGCTTGTTCTTACATTCTGTTCTAGCAATCACTGTGATTCATATTAAAAATACTTCTGTAGCTCTATTGTCTGAGACGTGGCTTACTTTTGCTTTAAAGGCTAGTATTTTTAGATATTTTAAATCACGACACTCAGACAAATATCCACCGGAAAAAAATGTCAAAGATTTTTATCTAACTCATTCATTAATGAGAAAGCTAGTGAGATGGACTAATGGGTTCAAATGAGAATTCAAAGTAAGCACACATGTAAGCATACGAGTGTTGGCATGAAGAGATGAATACCACAGGGCGATGTTCAGTCTCATTGCATGCTTGACTTCCTCGTTATGGACAAGAGAGCCTTGTGTTATGATCAGTTTCTAGAAGTGATAGACTTGTAAAATGATTCAAAGATGATAAAATATAGAGATGACTTTTAGACAGGATGCTCAGTAGGTTATCCAAAATTTTAGAGTTTAAAAGTCTTTTCAATTGGAAGTTTGTATATCCCCGATTAGCTACATGATCCTCTTCAATGTAGCTAGGTGCCACTGCACAATGTTGGTTTTTGCAACAGGACTCTGTCATGCCAGGGGTGATGGTGACAAGCTGGGGGCACAAAGGTTAAAGTAGTTACCACACCAGAAAGGATACAGGCAAGTTTTATCAAGAAAGTTTACCGAGTTTTGCAGGGAAATGGATGGAACTAGGAAATATCATCCTGAGTGAGGTAACTCAGACCCACAAGGACATGCATGGTATCTACTCACTAATAAGTGGATATTAGCAAAAACAAACAAACAAAACAAAATATACAGAATACAAAAGATACAGTCCACAGGATTCAAAAGCCTCAACAAGCGGAAGTGCCTAAGTGAGGATGCCTCAGTCCCACTTGGGAGAGACAAGAAAACGATCACAAGTGGGGAGGGAGGGAGGGACCTGGAAGGGAAAGTGGACAGAGTGGGGAGCAGAGTATAAAGGGGGGAAAGGGGAACCTGATCTGGATTGGGTGAGGGAAAGGGATTGAAGCCCTTAGGGCCTGCAGAACGAATGGAAACAGGCAACATCAGGAAATAGGAGGTTGGGGGGGGGGCTCCAGAATGCACTAGAGACCTGGGAGGTGAGAGACTCCCAGGACTCACAGGAAGGGACCTTAGATGAAACACCTGACAATAGGAAGAGGGAATTTATAGAGCCCACCTCCATCAGGAAGACAAGACATCAAGTGAGGGATGGGGTTGCCATCCCACAGTCACAACTCTGACCGATAATTTTTCCTGTCTGAAAGAATTACAGAAATGGAAATGGAGAGAAGACTGAGGAAAAGAAGGTCCAGAGAAAGGTCCAAAGTGGGATCTAGCTCAAGGGGAGGTCCCAAGGCCTGACACTATTCCTGAGACTATGGAATGCTCACAAAAAGGGACCTGTCATGGCTGCCCTCTGAAAGACCCAACAAACAGGTGATAGAATCAGACGCAGATATTTGCACCCAACCAATGGACAGAAGCAGCTGACCTCTGTTGTTGAATTAGGAAATGCTGAAAGAATTTGAGGAGAAGAGCGATCCTGTAGGAGGACCAGCAGTCTTAATTAATGTGGACCACTGAGTTCTCTCAAATACTGGACCACCACACAGACATCATATACCAGTTGATATGAGGCCCCCAACACACATACAGTAGAGGACTTCCGGGTCTGTGTTCATTCAGAGATGATACACCTAACCCTCAAGAGACTGGAGGCCCCATGGCGTTTAGAGGTCTAGTGGGGTGGGGTGAGGTGGGGGCATCCATGTGGAGATACGGTGGAGTGGGGAGGAGGTGTGGGATGTGGAATAGTCACAGAGTGGATAGGGGGCCTGGGATGGAATACGGGGTGTAAAATATGAATTGAAAATAAAATTAAAGCTGGACAAACAAAAAAAGAGGTAGTTTATTAAAGAGAATACATTGCCAGTAGAAACAAAAATCTAGAAGACGAAGAAGGGGACAATTGTCCATGCCTCCCTGGGAATAATAGTTCTTTTATGACAGCCAAGGAAAGTAGTCTTTGGTCGTAAATCACATGTCATTTGTGTGGGGTCCATATTTGCTTGGATAAGCTGGAATCTCACTATTTTGTTGAGCAGTGAATAAATTTTCCTTCTAGTTGATCCTTCCTTCCTTCCTTCCTTCCTTCCTTCCTTCCTTCCTTCCTTCCTTCCTTCCTCCCTCCCTCCCTCCCTCCCTCCCTCCCTCCCTCCCTCCCTTCCTTCCTTCCTTCCTTCCTTCCTTCCTTCCTTCCTTCCTTCCTCCATTTTCTTTAAGTTCATCATTTGGAGTTAAGAATCATTATGAGCAATTAAGAGTTATCTTTAAAAAATGTTTGAATCACAGGTCATGGGGGTCAAATTCTGTGCAATCAAGATGATTGTTAAAACATAAAAGATTCCACCTTTTATTTTTGGATTTTTTTTTGTCTCCACAAGTACTTAATGAAGAAGCTACCTTGTTCCAAATATATTGTGATAGCCTATAGATCATCAATTGTTTGGCTAAGGAGAAGGTGGGGAGGGGAACTAGGAAAAGGTCGCCTTGGTGGGTCAGTTTCCTTAGTGACAGCAAAGGGCTCCAGATAACACTGGACGCAGAAACCCAAAGCCCAACCACCCACTTGCACTTCTTCATTAGAAGCTTTGAGTCAGAGGAACTGGACCTGCTTCCATAGAGTGAATTCTGCGGTCAGGAGGCTGCAGGAGGCAGAGCCAGAGGGGATAGAACCACAGGGAAACTGAGGTCACGTGATTTGGCGCTTGGTTTGGGTTTGGGTGATGCTGGGATAGAAACTGGGACCTTGCATGTACTCCAAATTCAGTTTTAGTTCACAGACTTTGAAAGTTAGACAATCTGAATATTCAAATAGTCCCTGCCAGTATCGGTTTCACCGGGTGTAATTCATCATCCAACTTTAACCACAGTTTTGATAGAATATTCAAATAAAACCTATCAAGTCTCAGCAGGCCGTGTGTGTACAGATCTCCAGGGCCCTGGACAGCCTCTGGAAAGTCTCAAGCTAAAGCAAGATGACCTTTCTGATTAGAAGCAACCACCAAGCCCACACAAAGGTCCTGGTCTCCTGAGGAACATGATCCCTCTTAGATGGGAGGTGGAGTCCTCACAAAGTAAGTCAGGTTGTTTTTTTAGTCAATCCCTGGATAGCCACCAGAGACAGTTTCCTCTAACTCTTTTGAATTCTAGTTTGAATGAAATGAAAACACCCTCTCCTGCCTCCTTTGCCTGAAGGAGAGTTCTATGAATCCAAGAGAGAGCTGGGCCAAATCAAAGATCTACCATTTGTAGACCTAGAAACCTGTTTTCCTGGGAAGGTGAGGGCTTCACAGAAGAATTGCACAAGGGCCACTGGGTAAATATCATACAACTTCCTGGCAGTTCATGAGTCAGGCCATTATTATTTAGCTACATCATCTTGTTTAAAGGGGATTCCCAGGGTTTCTCAAGTTCCTCTGCTGTGCAGAAGAGCCTTCCAAAATAACAAATGCTGCCACTCTGACTTCAGACTTTCCATCCCTCCGCTTTCCCATTTCCACTAATAAACGTACGCACATTATATTATTAGAGTGTGCTAGGGTGCACATTTGCATCTTGTATGTGCTCTGGTAGACATCCTCAAGTTGTATCTGTGGGCTCATAAGGCATGTCACCATGGCAAGTTGCCTCGTGGCTCTGGCTCTGTGTCAGTGAACTCGGCTGGGCTAAGGGAAGGGGGACCAGATGGTCTTTCAACTCCCTCTGACTCTATGTGTACACATTCATCTCCACACTAAGTGTGAGCTCTAAAAGGAAAGGTTGCCAAGAACCCTTGTGCTTGCCCGAGCTCTTGGAAGAGGATGACATAGCACTTAGTCAAGTGAAGACAAATCTCGCTTATATTAGTATTTATTTAAGAGCCATCTCCCTTGCTAGACACTACCTCTTATGCAGACAGTGCTGATGTCTTTTTCATCCTGGGCTATAACCACAGAAGCTTGAGGTGGTCCAGGCATGAGAGTGCTTCCAATGCCCTGTCAAAGGTTTAAATGTTCCTCTCACTGCCCCTACATGGTGGGGGCAGGCATAAAATTAACTAATTCCCCCACCCCACCCCAGGTGCTCCAGCCTTCCCCTCAACCTGCAGCTACTGGTCCTTACAGCTCTGCCAACCAACTGCTCACCAGGCCTGACCCTGCTTAGTTTGCTTCAGATTCTGGGATCACAGGCGATGAGGGTGTGTTCAGAATGGTATGACCTTGGACCTTTCCGGAGGCAACTTCAGCAAGTCCAAGCCACTGCCAAGACATCCAGGTAAGTACTAGTGGTGCCTGGAATACTATCATATTCTCCTTACCCCGGATGAGCCCTTCCTGGTGTGGAGTGTTTACTTTTTGTTGTTGTTGTTGTTCTTTTGTTTAGACTGATTTTATTTTTATTTCACCTGTGTCTCTGAGTGGCTGTGTATAGATATATACACATATATTCCTATGAAGCCTGATAAAGATCCTCTGATGCCCTGCATCTGGCTACAAATGGTTGTGAGCCTCCATGACGATATTGAGAACCATATGTGTAGCCTCTGCAAGAGCAGCAAGTGCTCTTAACTACTGAACCATGTCTCCAGCCCCCTGGTGTAGAATTTTGCCTAGGAGGAACAGAAACACCAAGAAATTTGGTCAGTCCAAACCATGACCAGGAGAATAACTTTTAAGACTTTGCCTGAAGGAAGCCATCACAGAAGTACCTTTTTGGGTTTTTTTCCCCCAAGTTTCTTTAATTTCCCCTTGTCTGAGATGCTTTCCACCCCTTTTTGAGACAAGGTTTCTCTGTGTATGTCTGGAACTCAGTTAATAGTCCAGACTGGTTTCCAACTTAATTACCTTTCTGTTTCCTCAGTGGAGGAGTTAGAGCGGTGTGTCATCATATATGACTTTTTTTTTTTTTTTTTTTGGTTTTTTGAGACAGGGTTTCTCTGTATAGCCCTGGCTGTCCTGGAACTCACTTTGTAGATCAGGCTGGCCTCAAACTCAGAAATCCACCTGCCTCTGCCTCCCAAGTGCTTGGATTAAAGGCGTGTGCCACCACACCCGGCTCATATATGACTTTTTATTCTTGGTCTTTTTTCTTTTTCTCCCCTGTATTTTCTACTCCTCTCTTCTTTTAATATTTTTAATTTTCATATATATTGATCTCTCTCTGTCTCTCTGTATGTGTATCTCTGTCTCTGTCTCTCTCTGTCTCTCTCTCTCTGTGTGCATGTGCATGAGTGTGCATGTACGTGCGTGTGTGCGTGTGTGTGTGTGTGTGTGTGTGTGTGTGTGTGTGTGTGTGTGTGTGTGTGAGTATACACATGGGAACTTCTTCTCTCCTTCCACTCTATGGATTCCACGGATTGGACTTGCACCCCCGAGCTTGGCAACAGACACCTTCACCCACTGAGCTGTTCTATAGCCTTTCTCTTCTCTTCTTTGGTTCTAAAGAGCTAATGGCCTTTATATGCTGGACATCCAATCCATTTATACAAGAATGGAGGAGCTGAGTGCTTCTGTAAAGCAGTGGGTTTGCTGTTTGTCTGCCTTGTGTAGCAGACCCCACCACCCTTACTACTGCTTCTTCCTGGATCAACTCGTGGTGGTGCAAAACTGAAAGACATTCCAAAGATGCTCCAATGCTTTCTGCCTCTTTGCTCTGCACTCTATCTCTGACAGACAGGAGAGAGCCAGACTGGATAAACACGTGTGTCTTCTCACCAGCACATGAGCCAATGTACTTCACCTACCGTGAAGGGAAACCTTAATGGCAGTTTTAAGCTTAGAAACATCCCCTGTGATTTCCACTGTGTTTTGTTTCATTCTGAAGTCTGTGATCTCCTCCACCAGAGAACTCTGAGAACATACAGAACTAGGAATAGCCACAGTTGGAGGTCACTCTAGCAATGTGACTGCCTGTGGCAGAGACAGACTTCAGCTGTCTTTTGACAGGCTCACTTTATGCCTCTGGGGCTTACAGGCTTCCTAGGACTAAACTATGGTTTGACTAAAATATTACTTTTCTATAAACACTCTCCGCGAATCATGATCAAAGCCAGGGTGCTCACAAACAAAGAAACATGGTAATGTATGGGGTTTCTTTCCTTTGCTCAATCTTAGACTCTCAGTGCCAAGTCTTAGGGGCATATTTGACCATGTCAACATCCATTTTCCCATGCCTGGCAATTTATCTACATCACCAGGAAGGAATAAAAATGAACAGAGTATGTCTTTTATAAATCACCGAACAGAAGATTTGTAATCATAGCAGGTATCTGAAGGTCACTTAGGGAAAGAAAAAAAAGCACTTGTTTAAAAGACATTAGATTTTAAGTGTGTGTGTGTGTGTGTGTGTGTGTGTGTGTGTGTGTGTGTAAATTATACAAAGATGTCGGAGGGAAGAAGTACAATGATTGTAGAAACCCCTTCCATTTCTAATAACAAGTAGCAGCATGGAAAAGATTTGCTATGGGAAATACCACTGTCTTCTCTCAAAGCTCTTTGTATATTGCTTAGTGATTTGCATACTGTTGGGGCAACCAGGTCCCTGCCCAGTGTTCCCCTGGTCTTTCTTCTAGCTCCTCCTCCTGCCTTCTTCTTCCACTAGGAATATAGTACTAATTAAGCTAGCAGGAAACACGGAGAACAAAAGACACAGTGGCAGCGCTCAAAGTCACCTCTTACTTTGAACATCATAAAGATCTGGGGACAGATCTGCCTGTCAACTTCTCAGGAGAAGAGTCCGCCAACATTATATTTTCTCCTCCAGAAAGGAAACCCATTCGAGGGATTATGAGTGTTACCCTGAGTCTCAGTTTGAAGTTTAAATCTTTTCAAGCATGTAGTTATTAAGATGCCAAGTTCCCTCACTTAATTACAACCTTTATTATGGTATTGAACACTCTAAACGCACTATTTATCGCACCCGAAGACCAGCTCTACTTTAGTGGACCACTCTCAGTGGGCCATTTATTGATTATCTTCTCGGCTGCATTAATTCCTAGTAATCACCTAGTGAGCAACCATTACAGGAAGTTCTTTCTATGTGCTCAGGGCTGGGCTGAAGGTATATGATGGGCTTCTCAGATATAACAGCAGCTTCCGTGTCTGCAGTGATTTGGAGGAATACGGCCTTCATGGGTTCATAACAGTTAATGCTTGGTGCCCATTTGGTGGAATTGTTTGTGAAGGATTAGGAGATATACTCTTGTTGAACAATGTAGGTTACTGGAGGTGGCCCTTAAGGTTTCAGAAGCCCATGCCAGGTCCATTCAGCACTCTTTCTGTCTTGTGGTGGTTGCTCTTTCAGGAAGTAAGTTCTCAGCTACTGTTCAAGTGCTGGATCTGCCGGCCGCCATCTTTCCCATGACGATGATCCAAAGAAAGCCATATTTTATAAGTTGCCTTGCTTACAGTATTATATCACAGCAACAGAAAAGCAACCCAAACCAGCTTCCCTCCTATTATTTGTACAGTCCTTAGAGAACTGAAGAGTTCTAGGCTCTCATGTAGCTGGGGCAAAAGCTCTGTTAATAAAGTGTTTGCATTACAATCATGAGAACCTGAGTTCTATCCTCTAGAACCTATGAAGAAAACAGCTGGGTATGGTGTCATATACTTGCGACCTCAGCACTAGGGCGTTATGGATAGACGGATTCCTAAACCTGGGTAGACAGCCAGCCTAGCCTATCCAGTGGTCCAAGGCAGTGAGATACCCCATCTCAAAAGCAAGGGGGGGGGGGAAGCTGAGCCTGGAGAGATGCTTCATTTGTTAAAGTACTTGTCATGCATGCATGAGGAGCCGAGTTCATATCTCCAGCACCCACTAAACATGACTATGAGACTATGAGCAGCTGTAACCCCCAAGGTGAGTAAGGTAAGCAAAGAGATCCTGTTCCAAGGTGCAGAATGAGGAAAGGACAAATTCTGAGATGGGTCTCTGGCCTCCACAGGCAAATACACAGGTACACACACACACACACACACACACACACACACACGTGCACACGTGCACACATGCACACACATTGGGGGTTGGGGGAGAGAAAGAGAGAGAGAGAGAGAGAGGAGAACAATCCAAGATTGTTGGCACTGATGGAACAACCAAGGTTGCCCCCTGGCCTCAGCACACACGTGTGTACATGTGGATAAACATCTCCACACATGAACATACACACAGGCTTTCACCTACAGTGGAAACCCAGCAGACTCCTCCTTAACAGCTTTGTGGAACGAAGCCCCCCTGTACTGCTGTCCCCACCGACAGATCCCTCTGACACAGAAACAGAGACTCAAAGTCTGGTCCCAGTTGGAGGCTAGTGTTTTTGGAGTTTCCATTAAGGGGAGTGCATGGGGGCTGTCCTAGGTCTTTGGTCTCATTTTATTGACTTTAGTTCAAACATTAAATGAGCCCCTCATTGAAGAAGCGGACTTCAAAGCTCTTAATATTAGTCCAGGTTTGAGAAAGAGGTTCCTGAGGGTCAGAGAGGTGCTGTGTGCTGTTGTCCAAACAGATAATGACTGGTGGGTGGTAGGTCTGTCCTATTTCACAGAGAAGATTGATTTAGTAAAAACAGCATGCCAATGAGAGAGAGAGAGAGAGGAAGGTCAAGTCCACAGCTGTTGACTCTGCCTTTCCTTAGCGAAGGACAGGGGTTCGCTGTAGACCTGGGATCTCCCCCACAACCTGTGTCCTCTTGTGCTTTTGTATAACCCTTTTGGCAGTCGCTTTATAGAACTGTGCAGAGCCTGCCCATCACAGGCGTTTTATAAATGAACTGTCTCCTCTAATTTAATTCCTGCACAGTGCCAGCAGCAGCCAGAGCAGCAACACATTTGCAAAGCTGAATAATGAGGAGTTTGGTTGGCTGTTTTTTTTTTTTTTTTTCCAAAGTTTCCCTTCTGCTTCTGAGAACCCCACTCAGAAAGGCCACTCCCTTTTTGGACTTCCTTTCCCAGAGCTAAGGGCGAAACTCAGACCCAGAAAGACAAACATAGTACTTACTCACTTATAAATGGATATTAGCTGTAAAGTAAAGGCTAATGGTGATACAATACAGACCCAGAGAGACTAAGTAACAGAGATAGCTCAGGGCAGGGATGCATGGATCTTCCTGGGGAGGGTAAATAGAATGGATTTTGCAGGCAGACTAGGGTCGGGTGTGGATGAGAACAGGAGGGATCTGGTGCGAGGAGAGAGTACTGAGATGAATGGAACGGGAGAGCAGTTCAGGGGGAAGTAGAAACCTGGTGCAATGAGGACTCCCGAGAATCTCTCAGGGGAACCCTAGCTAAGACTTCATATAGTGGGGGATATGGACGGAGTCTGAACCAACCATCTTCTGTAGGCAGACAATGCTTCCAGTGGAGGGATTGGGACACCAACCCAGGCCCAAAAACTTTGAGGTACACATTGTCCTGCTTGCAAGATGTTGGTGGATTTCAATGTTACCATCCTGTAATAACAAGGATGATAATTGTGTTTTAAAAGGCCTTCTATTTATTAAACATTTACTAATGAATGTAGCTCAGGGCTTCATATATTATTTCATTGAATTCTAACAGCACCCCAAGTCAGGCATAGTCATCTGCCTACTAAAAGAGTATGTGCATCAGGTTTTGTGACATATAATCACCCAGGTTTTAGTTGCCCAGCAGCAGAGCCTAACAAGACATGGTTCCTAAGGGGAGCTGCCATTAGAAAAGCTTATGGCTGCCTCCTCTCTCCTTTCTCACTGACCTTGATCTGACAAGTCTTGGTTGAGGCCCAAGTGTCGGCAACTTATCTACATTACTTCTTATCTACAGCACACATTACTCCGTAGGTGAGATAAAGGGACAGAAAGGGCTACAACCTACCACAGTGGGTTGAATGGTGTGCCTGCAATTTGCAGCAATCAGAGAGTAAGACAGAAACTGGCTAGACCTGGTTTGCAAGCTCCTGCTATGCCTAACCCATTTACCATCCATCTAACACTGTTGGGAAGCCATTCTTTATTTATACCCTTATACTGCTGCGTTGGGTAGCATTTTAAATCCCCCTTTCCTATTTGTAGTAAGAAAGCCACTACACTCCATGAGAAGCATTTGAGGTCCCTGGAGGCTGGTGGAAGCGCTTTGGAGGTTAGCAGGAACCAGGGCCCTGCTGGCTTCATTGCCTTAGCTGCGGTTACGCTTGACACCAAGGTCATAAATCCTAAGGGTGTCTTGGGGCTGACAGGACTATAGCAGAGACTGTGTGTGCAGAAACCCAGGGCAAAATGCTGGCCCATGCTCATCTCATTCTGATTAGCATAGCTGCTCTCATTTTGCAACTTAATCCTCACTCAAAGGGAAATACTACAGTTAAACATTTTTAAGGGGGAAAAAAACCCTCTTATCTCTGTATTTCAACCTTTTCGAGATTCTTCTGCTTAGTGTAGCTGTCTACTGTCTCACTCATCCTAAATTTATCTCTGCCGCTTGTTACTCTGGCCCTACCTGGTGGAGTCTCTGTTGTGCTTGGACCCCTGAGTGTGCAAGTTGGGTTCTCTGTAGTTTTCCTTCCAGGTTTCAGCCCATCTCTCCTTGAAAAATCATATTTTTCTCAAGAGCTCCCGCAGTCTCTGCTTTCTTGGCTATAATTCCCAACCTCGGTGCAGCCATGTAGTTCCTATCCTTAAGCATCTCCAGGGGCTCAAGGAACGTCCTGCAGCCCGTGCAGGAGAAGCTCTGTCCCAGGCTTTATATTTTTGAAATCTTCCTAACTCTATCCTTGTCCCTGGGCAGCGGGGGAGGGGTTGCAGCTGGGTGCTATTCAGAGCGGAGGAACGGCAAGGTTACTTAAATGATTCATTAAATATATTCATTTGCGACTGGGAAGACAGCCCAGTGGGCCTGTTTGGTTCCTAGCACCCACATCGGTAGTTCACAACCATAACCACATGTGACTCCCACTTCCCAGGAATCTGAGATCCCTGGCCCCATGGACACCTGTACTTCTGTGTCTATATGTACATACAAACACACACCTACCCGTAATTTTAAAATAATAAAAATAATCCTTTAAATTATTCTTTACATTTTCATGTACATAAAAATGCATGGCAATTCCTCTTGCCTCCCACCCCGTCAACACTCCATTTTCCCTACAAAGCCTTTCTCATGACTCGTCTTTTTGTTTGTTTGTTTGTTTGTTTTGTTACTCACTGATTTAACCGAGGGGATCTGGGTGATCATGGGCTTGCAACTATCCATAGGAGTTCAGTGGTCTCATCTGATGCTGCCACGATGCAAGACAAGGACTCCTGTCTCCAAGACCGTTCTGTAGCCAACACTCCAGCAGGGATGGAGTCCTGTGCCATGAGGAAGCTTCTTCCCTGTCTGTGAACGATTATTGGCAGGATCAGTCTTGGGCAAGTCCAGTGCAGGTAGCTTTTGTGATTCTTTTTTTAAGATTGCTCTGGCAATATCATACCCAGAAAACAGCATTTCCACAACCCTCCCTCATTCCTTTCCCACAATGTTCTCTGAGTGATTTTAATGGAAACCACTCTCTTTCCGATGCTCCTCATCTCTTCCTTTCTGGGACTCAGAGGTCAGTAGAGACCCAAGCGAAGGACCGGCTAGAGGCTGCATATGCTTGCACTAGAAGCTCACGGATGACTGGCATCATCTATTTGCAGACTCTTTCTTCCTTTGCTTTGGAAATGACTCCATTTTTCATGTGCGTATACTCCATGTCTCCATGTGCTCCTGGGTGCCCCGTGACAGGTGACTTCAGTGGAAGTATGCTGTAGACACAGCCTTCAAGTTGACTAGGGCTAAAAAGGCTGTTTGTCTGCAGGGTCCCCAACCTCCAGAATCACGGACATAGAAAAGCATACTAGAAGACATGTTTAGCTAAAGAAGATTGAGTATGCCAGCCACTTACTTATAGTTTCTTATTGTCACAACCTTGGCATAGACCTTGCTATCTTCCCTTCACGCCCATATCACTTCCCACAAGGCACCTAATCTTGATGGTTCAGCCTTTAGAATCCACTGGCAGTAAGGCCATGCCCACCCCCCTCAACCTTCCCGCCCTGGTCCAAACACCATCATCTTTTCAACCAGCTCCAACACTTCTCTTTTGTTTCACCTTCTGTTGCTCTTAATCCAAGTTAAATCATACCACTTCCTCCCACTATTCAGCACCTCCTACCAAGGGCTTTCCAAGTCACCTGACATGAAATAAAATCTGGTTATTGGGGCATCTATTCAAATTCCTTTCCTGCTGCCTCTAGCTCGCTCTACTTAAGCTATAGGGCATCTGAAATCTTTCTCTGCTAGTGATGTTCCCCAAACTATTATTCAAATAAGTGCTCAGTTATTTTGCATTGATTTCCAAATTCAGATTTATCACTTTAAGTCCTTGTTTTCACATTAATCAGCTAAAACCATGTGAAAGATCCCTAGGAACAACCCCAGAGGAAATCGTCATGGAAAGCTCCTCTTTTTTTTTTTTTATTTGGCTCAGGCAGGTTATAGATTATAGCAAGTGGAAGAAAACTGTCCACCTGCTAATAAGAATATCTCAAAGGGATATCTAGATGAACCCTGGGCAAGGTCTGACAACCATTTATGACCACTAAGAAGCAACTGAAGTGTGAATTTGCTTTGAAAAATGACTATTAGTAATGAAAATGTCAAGCAGACACTGACATTCTGTAACGGGAGTCGATAGATTCACCTTTTTGCCAGGCCCCTGCAGCACTCAAAGAGAACAGGCTCTTCTTTTTCCCCAGGACTAAAACCTATGTGAAACTGTGGCTGGAAGCCCACATAGCAGTAGCCCAGAAAGGAACGATGCTGCTATTTAAATTATGGCTCTAGATGTCTGTAAATTATTCTTAGAACCTGAGCAGGGCCAGCCTGACCACTTGAATGTACTCCTTTTCTTGTGAGAATATTTCACAGATTGGCTGAGACTCAGTGATACAAAATTCATGTATCGAAGCATGCGCTTCGGTGCTATCTCATTGCCATCTGTTTATATAGCGTATGTTTATCTAGGGTTAAGCATGAAAGACATTTAGGAACTTAGGCTTGGTACCAGCTTGAGTGGTAGACTAAAGGATCCCAAGTTCCTCCTCCTCTTGACCCATTAGGTGAGTATACCTGCATATTTCCTTAATTACTTAGATCCCCTCAAATGTTACATGCTAACAACTCTCAGAATTTGCTGCCAGAATGTATACGTATGTCCTAGCTAACTTTTAAAAACTCCCAGCTCTATATTATGAATACCTGGGGTGAGGAATAAACACTAACCCTTGCTTATCTCTACCTAGTCTCACCCCACAGTTAACCGTGTATTTAATCTCTCTTTCAGAACGGCATATAATCAAAAGGAAGGGAATTTTAGAATTTTTAAAGTTTGCACATTTGCTTCGTGCCTTCCCTAGCACACGCTCAGGACCTTCTCTGATACAGAAGTCAGGTTGCCAGCAGAGATTTCTTTGAGGAGGAAGACACACGACAGCCTTTAGGATAAACCATGCCAAATGAAAGGGCCAGATGCTTGCTTGCCTCTGGATGAGCTGAGAGAGAGGAAATTTAAACTGTAGCCATTTATCTATGAGCATCTACCTCTTCTCTTGCTTTTTGCCTTCTCTTTTTCTCTTGCAAACGCAGGGAGGTGGCGGGGGGGGGGGAAGAGTTGAAAATTGAAAAGGATTAAAATAAACCAAGAAATCAAAGGTATTGAAAGTTTGAAACTAGAAAGAAGAGTCTAGATGTAAATAACATCTTTTAGGTTATTTCCGAGTCGCTTCTGTGCATCTCTGTTTGCCTCCTTTCAAATTCAATGAGCATCATGATTCCTGTCATCTATGGTATGCCAGACCCAATGCTAGTCACTGGAGATGGTTAGGAAAATAAACAGAACATTCTTCGAAGGGACTCCTCATAAGGATATGGGGCCATTCGTATAAGCAATTGTTTTCTAAGGCAGATCATCAAATATACACATAATTAAAACTCAGTCTATGCCCAAAACTCTTATCCTCTAACACAATAATAAAGTGATAAAATTAACCTATTTGTAAGAATTAAGAATCTTCATGGTTCTAGGCTTTTCCCATGCATGTATAAACATAGCTTATGAGTGGACTCCCAGGGTTCTACAGATTTCTAAGACTTCCGTATTTAGTTTTATTTACAGCTACAATTTATTATAATGAAAAGATGATAGAGCAAGATCCGCCAAGACAAAAGGTTCATGGCACAAATCCTGAAGGAAGCGAAGGAGAGCTTCCAGTGGCACTGTTGCATCTTAATTCTCCAAGACAACCTGGGGAATGTCATCTACCAGGGGAACACTTTGAAGTCTCACTGTTCGGAATCTGAATTGGGAGTTGATGGCATGAACAGTCTCGCTATGACTGGTAACTATCAAAATTTTAGACTCCCAGAAGGGAAGCAGATGGTCAACATAAAAACCCATATTGTTCATAGAAGTAGGCATGATGTGCCTATCTAGTGGGGATGCTGAGGACACTCCTCCATTTCAAGTTCTCTGCTGCTTTTCTAATGTATAAACCATGATGTCAGTAACATGGACCAGGGATGCAGACCTTCTAGGGTATAGCAGCAAAGCCAATCATAGACCATGTCACATCATGCATGTCTCTATAATTCTCAACCATGCATTTATTATATTTCATTTCCCAGACAGATGGTGTAATTTTTTCATTCTTGTATAGGCAGATTTTTTTTAAGTAGTACTACCCCTATACCCCTATATATTCAGGTATATGTTTTACACAGGCATCTAGATATAGTATTCCTGGTGTTATTCAATTCAATAAGGAAGAAAGTTTACTGTGTTGGAATTTTAGTGGATTTACAAGAGTGTAGATAGCGTATGGGAAAAAGGAGAGTTAGGAGACAGATGTCAAACTAAACCACATAATAGAACTTGACAGTGAGCAGAAGCGCTGTGGATGTCAGTGGAAGGCAGTAGGACAATCCCTCAAGATGGACGGAAGATGGAGAGCGAGCCAGGAGTAAGTGAAAGTGGCGGAGTTATATGGCCTGACAGCTAGCAAGTAGACCAGCTGTATGGACATCAACTATAGAGCAGTTATAGGGACTCAGAGAGAACAATGATTGGCACCTGGATTTTCAGTTGTCTGCCCATCGTTCATTCATACATGTTAGGCATCTGTTGCATGTCACTCTGCTTACCACTAGAACATTGTTCTCTTTTCCCTTTTTGTTAGCTAGCAATGATATTCAATATAGATTTTTAGATAACTTGACCATTCATTAGCTTCATTGCTATTCTTTTGTGAATGGCACACAGCTCAATAGAAGCTGCAGAGAGTGACGATGATGAGTCAGGTCTCAGATGCTCGGGTAATTTGCATACACTTGAGACTACAAACAGGAGAAGCAGAGGGGGGTTGGGGCAGAAGAACTATGAAAGCTGAGAAGATCACTCTTGTGTCTGGGTTTCCAGGTAGGCTCCTTCCAGTGACCCCATCTCGGGTGATCTGTGTCCCTCCTGCCTGCAAGAGTCTTTTCTCCTGCACACTACTGAGCTTCCCTGCGTGGGCATCCCTGTGATGTGGGAAAGAAGCAGTAAGTAGCTCTCTCTATTCAGTTCATTGATTTTTCTCTCGCTTTCACACCTTCCTGCCCCGGGAGCCTAAACGCACACATCATTCAGCCACAACTTGAAGGATAAGGGAAGTCTCATTCTCGCAGGGTTTTCTGCATCCATTCAGTGGACACTGAGCACTATATTCATTTTATTTGGCAACTTGTTTGAATTTGCATTGGTGTATGCATCTGGATGGAGTTTAGTTGACTGGGAGAGCACCAGCATTCTTCATTCATTTGTACCCAGTATGTACGGGTGGGAGATCGTTCTTCATTCATTTGCACGCAGTACGAATGGGGCATGTGGTCTCACACCTTCTTGGTGAGAAAAGAGTTTCCTTCTTCTTAAACTCACATTAGGGGAAGGCGTCACTTTCTTTTTCCTCCTTAGTTACTTGAGTGTCTTGGTTTTCCTCTTCATTCATCTTCAAAGTTGAGCTCCATTCCCCAGAGACAATACATACCTAGCCTGTAAGCATTTGAAAGGGATGCGTGTCATCATTGGTTAGTAGGGAAATGCAAATCAAACTCACAATGAGGTATGTCCCCACTCATTAGGACAGCTCTGTGAGAAACCCCAGACAACAGCAAGTTCAGGGAGGATGTGTAGAAATCAGAGCTCTTGTACATCGCTGACTGGACAATGAAAGAACCCTGTTGCTGTAGGAAACAGTGGAGTAGTTCCCCCATATTAAACCTAGAGTTATCCTGAGAATCAGCAATTCTGAGTAGGAATCCAAGAGCAGGTCCCAGTGGTTCCCTTTACACTAATGCTCTAGTAGCACTGTTCATGGTAATAAGAAGTGAAAGCCGCCCAAAGGCCCACAGAGAGATGAGTGATCAATAAAATGTGATACATTCATTTCAAAAACTCAACTTT
Source organism: Mus minutoides (assembly GCA_902729485.2). Classification (NCBI taxonomy): domain Eukaryota; kingdom Metazoa; phylum Chordata; class Mammalia; order Rodentia; family Muridae; genus Mus; species Mus minutoides. The sequence continues at coordinate 11,368 of LR752914.1, read as the reverse complement.
AAATGAATTCTGACATATGTTGCAACGTGGATAAACATCATTCCAGATGAAACTATTTTGACCCAAAAGGAAAATCACTGCATAATTCTATGTACTAGGTTCTTAGACTGGTCAGATTTATAGAGACAGGAAGCAAGATAGAGGTGGTCAGAGTCTAGGAATACGAGGGCATGAGCAATTAGTTATCATGTACTTGTAAAAAAAAAAGTTTCAGTTTGGAAAAATGTACAAAGTTCTGAGGTTGGGCACACCAGGAGAGTTAAGGCAAAAGGACTATGTGATTGAGGTCAGCCAGAATTATATAGTGAGAACTTACCTAAAAAATAAGGAAAAAAAAAAGTCTGAAAGCAGATTGTGATGATGGAGATGGCTGTATATCAGTGTGAACATACCTAATGTCCTCGAACCATCCATTTAAAAATGATTAAGACAGGGTGGTGGAATGGTGGGAGATAGTTCAGTTGGCATACATGTGTGAGGACCTGAGGTTGATTTCTAGTAAAAGATCCAAGAATGACTATGGGCAACTGCAACTGCAGTGCTTGAGAGGTAGATACAGACGGGGCTTCCTAGCCTAGCCGAGTCTACGAGTTTCAGATGAGTGAGAGACTGTGTCAGTAAGCATGCTGAATAGTACCTGAAGAACAGTACCCAATGCTGAAAACATACATTTCACTCAGTACCTCTTACTACTACTTTAAAAGTTCAATAAAAATGATATTGACAAGACTTGCTGAGTTATAGCTACTATTGTTGTGATGAAACACCTCGGCCAAAAACAACTTGGGGAGGAAAAGGTTTCTTTGCCTTGCATGTTCTTTGTCACATTGGGAGAAGCCAAGGCTGGAACTCAAACTAGGAGGGAACCTAGAGGCAAGAGCTGATTCAGAGGCCATGGAGGAGTGCTGCTTACTTGCTTGCTCCTCTTGGCTTGTTTTTATAGAATGGAGGACCATCATCCCAGGAAAGTACCATCCACAATGGGCTGGGACCTTCCGCATCCATCAGTAATTAAGACAATGCTCTAGGGCTCGATTACAGCCTGATCTTATAGAGGCATTTTCTCAGTTGAGGTTGCCTGCTCTCAGATGACAGACAGCTTGTGTGAAGTTGACACAAAATTAACCAGAACAAGGAGTAAACGTGACCTTTGGCCACTGAGGCTTCCCTTCCCTTCTTTCTCCTTGCAGCACTTCCTCTAGCCCCGAGCTGTGTCTCAATCACTGATCCTCAGTCATTACGCAAACCAACACTCTAGACTTCCCTGGGTCTCCATTGAGGCTTATCTGTAATTTTAAATGTCAGGCTGAATCTCCTAATGAAGAAGGTCTTCTTGGGCCCCTAAAACTATGCCCCTAGACTCCCCATGCCTTCCCAGAGAGCTGATGTCATGCAGAAGAAGTCATTCTAGGCATTTTAAATAAAGATTTAATTTAGATGTGAAGTTTAGGGGTAACCATCACCTCGGACACCGGGTACTGAAGTCTCCCCCTCCAGGAGCCTCCTTGCTTCTGACTCTTGGTCCTTGCTGCCTCAGATGTTACACAAGCCAGTACTCATAGGCCATGTCCCTGGACAGATAGTCTATCCTTGCCATCTCTGTGGAATTACCCAGTCTGCACCGCTGTGGTGCCTGGAGCACCGCCCACAGGCCACTCAGGAGAGGCAGAACGCAGTCCATAGAGGTCTCCAGATTGTGTTTCCATGGGTGGAAAACCTCGGGATCTCTAACGATAGTTGTGGTTCCCAGTCTCCTCTGTACTGAGGCGCTGGTGAGGTACTCTAAGACCCCCGAAACAGGGTCGCTCCTGTCCCGCGATGAGTTGGACCCCCAAAACTGGAGAGAAACCACTTGATGCAAAACCACAGGAGGGTTTATTATCAGCCAGATGAGGACGAACTCCTTTCGCCTCAAAGGGCTGGGGAATTCGACCCCAGCGGTAACAGTAGGGGTCTTTTAAAAGAAAAAGTGAGGGCTGTTTTGTGGCCAATTATGTGATCAATTTTGGAGAAGGTGCCATGAGGTGCTGAGAAAAAGGTATATCCTTTTGTTTTCGGATGAAATATTCTGTAGATATCTGTTAAGTCCATTTGTTTCATGGCTTCCGTTAGTTCGACTGAGTCTCTGTTTGGTTTCTGTTTCCAGGATCTGTCCCTTGATGAGAGTGGGGTGTTGAAGTCTCCCACTGTTATTGTGTGAGATGTAATGTGCGATTTAAGCTTTACTAAAGTTTCTTTAATGAAAGTGGCTGCCCTTGCATTTGGAGCATAGATATTCAGAATTGAAAGTTCCTCTTGGAAGATTTTGCCTTTGATGAGTATGAAGTGCCCCTCTTTGTCTCTTTTGATAATTTTGGGTTGAAAGTCTATTTCATTTGATATTAGAATGGCTACCCCAGCTTTTTTCTTCGGGCCGTTTGCTTGGAGTATTGTTTTCCAGCCTTTCACTCTGAGGTAGTGTCTGTCGTTTTCCTGAGGTGTGTTTCTTGTAGACAGCAAAATTTCGGGTCCTGTTTGTGTAGCCACTCTGATAGTCTATGTCTCTTTATCTGAGAATTGAGGCCATTGATATTAAGCGATATTAAGGAACAGTAATTGTTGCTTAATATTGAAATTGTCCCTTGCATCCTATCAGATCACCATGGACTAAGGCTGCTATTCAATAACAACATAAGTAGCAGAACACCATCATTCACATGGAAACTGAACAACACTCTACTCAATGATACTTTGGTCAAGGAAGGAATAAAGAAAGAAATTAAAGACTTTCTAGAGTTTAATGAAAATGAAGCCACAACATAC